>JAYMFT010227176.1:0-11256 GCA_038088735.1 Panulirus argus
TCCTGGCGCTACCTCGCTGACGCGGGAAACAGCGATCAAGTATAATAAAAAAAAAAATATATATATATATATATATAAAGACTTTAAAGCATCTTGTGTGCTACCATTAGGAACAGCGTGGGATGCACAGTTAAGAACTTTAAGAGTGCACTGACAAGTACCTATACAGTGCACTGGCCCTTCCAGGCTGTGGGGGCTTTTTGGGTCTCTGGGCTGTGTTTTCTGAAAGCTTGTTCAGCCAACGACTAAACTCAACAGAGTACGATAAGCCCAGGCTGTGGGGGTAGAAGATCTCTAGATTTCACCAGGTATTTACCTTCCTTAACCGTTATGCTCCAGAAGTTCATTCTGTACTTATGTCACTCCTGCAGCAGTCAGGAAGTAGATTCTTCAAAGGTCATGAAGGAAGTGAAAAGTGAAAATGTCTATATCATCTTAAAAGGAGGCCTAAACAAATTCCAAAGGTAGTTGGCTTATTGGTTGATGAAATTCAACTAGAGCATATGTTAAAGTAAGGAGGATGAGTCCAAGTTAAAGAAGGCTTTGGTATAATTACTATCTAGCTGGAAATAAGCTTCAGAATTTTGCATTTCAGAAGGATTTGGAATCTAAATTCATCCCTAACCTGTTGCCAGAGTCCAACATTTGGAGAATAGTTAGTGAGACAAATATCAGAATAGCTTTCAAGTATAAAGATAAAGAACTACTTAGCAAGCTCTTCATGTCGCACATGAAATCAGAACTTTAATATGCTTCTCATGCTTTGTATTTACACCTTAAGAAGCACAAAGGACTAATAAAGAAGGTCCAGAGGAGGGCAGCAAAGATGGTACCAGAATTAAGAGTGCTGAATTACAGGGAAAGGCTAAAGGCTTAAAATTTGTCCACCATGGAAGAGAGAAGAGTGAAGGGTGACCTGACCACAGCATTTTAAGTATGTAAAACAGATAGATGATATGGACAGAGATATATAGGGATAGATAGACTAGATGACATCACATCAAATTAAACAAAAGCTTATTGAAAAAAATGTGAAGAATTACTTATGTTGTGTAAGAGTGGTAAATGAATGGAACAGGATGACTGAGGATATGGTTAATGCAGACAGCATATATGAATTTAATATGTTGTTTGATAGTAGAGAATGTTGAAGAGATGGGAACCCTCTCGTGTAAAACTCCCTCCCCATAAAGTACAAATGGGTAATAGGTAATTAACCTGACAGTAAAGATACTTCCTATGTAATCACTAATTCAGTTCATTCATTCTTTGGACCACTCATTTATTTATTTATAAACACCCCAGAACCAATTACTATGCAAAGTCCCTGGTGTAGCCCAGGACTTTTCTAAAGGCTCCCATAGTCCAAGGCTACCATACTTTCAGTAATGAGCAAACGTAGACTCCTTTGTAGTAAGAAGTTCTTTGACAAGACTTTACTCCCAGTGATACAATCTTACTCTGGCAGTGTAACCTCGAGCAGGAAGAGTCTGGTAACATCAACCACACCATTATAACAGTTAAGAGAGTTTTACATCTGTTGTGCACTATTTGCTAGGACTGTTCCCCTGGGAGATTCTGTGAAAACAAATCTAAGGCCTTAAGGAAATATTAATAGGATCCTGGACTTTCAAGACCAGAGCTGGCCCTTACTATATACTCCATGAGTTTAGTGCATAGGGCCTTGACTGCTTGGTGTGGGGTGCAGCCATTATAAGGCAGCCTTCAGAAAACAGGAAATACTATCCCAGACACCTTAAATTTTCATATTTTTCAGGGGGCATCCCCCGAGGCTCCCCCAGAGTTCAAAATTTAGGGGAGGGATTGAAGGGTGGAGGGACCCCAAAAGAGACTCATCTTAGGGCCCCCAGAAGGTTAGGGCCAGCACTGCCTTGGATCCCCCATGGTGATTTGTTATTTAGGTTCATAATTCCTATAAATCAACATCACTTTTTTTTTCCTCTGTTGATATTCTTATGCAGTACAATAGCTTTCTGATCATACATACAAGCATTATAAAAACACAACCAGTACATCAAGGTGTCTATCTGATTCATTTCTTAAGCATTTATGATGTCTCAGTGATATTATTTTACTGGTATTATTTGATCACATTTTTAGGTATTGTATTGTGGCCATCGGCAACTCAAGGGTGGGCCATTTTGATACCTGCTTCTTTCCCTACAAGTCAATGGGCCACATGCATAGGGAGAGCATGTGTGGTCTTAGAATTGTCTTTAACACCCAAAGAAGGTGTTAAAGATTTTTTGGTTGGTAGATGTAACTTGATGTTGATGGCCTTAATGACCCTGGCAGTTGATAGGCCTAAAGCCCAAACAACCAACCAACCAACCTATAAGTCGAAGCTTTGGAACTCTCTACCTTCTAATGTCTTTCCCAGTTACTATGACCTGGCACATTTCAAAAGACAGGTCTTTTACTTTCTCAAGAATTCGTAAATACTTTAACTTGTCTTTTCTTTTCCCATTTCATGATTCTCTCTATATTTCAATTAAGGCCTGGCCTTGATGTGGACTTTTGTCCGTAACTGGAGCCTTCAACATAAAAAAAAAGGTGTATGAATTGCTGTGTTGTACCCTTTAGATTATTAATTTTGTACAGACACACCAGAAAAGAATTAAGATATTTAAGCAGTTTGATGTGAATGCAAATCTCTTACATCACTTAACAAACCTACATCATTTCATGATCTTTCCCTGATACTGTATCAGTTCCACCTTATTTTTAGCACTATAGTAATATATTGTGCAGATTAATATTTTGTTTAAAATAGAAATACTTCAGTAAAGAAATGGTATTCATACATGATATTAAAAGATCTTTTTCTGGAGAGAGAATTCTACTCTGTATTTCCCACGTGTCATAGAAGGTGACTAAAGGGGCCAGGAGCGGGAGGCAGGAAACCCTCCCCTTCATGTATTTCAATTTCTAAAAGAAGAAATAGAAGAAAGAGCCAGGCGGTGAATGCTCATCCTCCTCAAAGGCTCAGATTGGGGTCTCTGAATATGTATGAATGAAATCAAGAAGAGAAGAGAGGAGACACAGGTATTATGTTTGAGGAAAGAAAACTGTATGATCTGTCTCTGAATGAAACGAAGCTCAAGGGTAGAGGGGAAAATTGGTTTGGAAATGTCTTAGGGATAAAGTCAGAGGTTGGTGAGTGGACAAGTCAGGGGTTGGTGAGAGGACAGGAGCTAAGGGAGGAGTAGCACTATTCCAGAAGCAGTAGTTGTGGGAGTATGTGATAGAGTGTAAGGAATTAAATTGTAGATTGATGTGGGTAAAACTGGCAGTGGATGGTGAGAGATGGGTCATTATTGGTGTTTATGCATCTGGTCACAAGAAGAAAGATCGTGAGAGGCAAGTGCTTTGGGAGC
The DNA here is from genome assembly GCA_038088735.1 of Panulirus argus. Taxonomy (NCBI): domain Eukaryota; kingdom Metazoa; phylum Arthropoda; class Malacostraca; order Decapoda; family Palinuridae; genus Panulirus; species Panulirus argus. Next base: position 3,399 of record JAYMFT010227176.1, read on the forward strand.
AGCTGAGCGCTTGTGTCAGCAGTTTTGGTGCATCAGACCAGGTATTAGTGATGTGTGATTTAAAAGCGAAGGTAGATTATGTGGCAGTTGAGGGTATGATTGGTTCACATGGGGTGATTAGTGTTATGAATGGATATGGTGAAGAACTTTTGGAGTTGTGTGCTGAAAAAAGACTTGTGATTGGGAGGACCTGGTTTAAAAAGAGAGATATACACATGTATGCATATGTGAGTAGGAGATATGGTCAACGGGTATTATTAGATCAGACATTAATTGATAGGCATGTAAAAGAGAGACTTTTGGATGTAAATGTGCTGAGAGGGGCAGCTGGTGGTATGTCTTATCACTATCTTGTGGAGGTGAGGATGAAGATTTGTACAGGTTTTCTAAAAAGAGGAGACACTATCAGGAAGAAGAGAGTGGTGAGAGTAAGTGATCTTAGAAAGGAGACTTCTGTGAAGAATCCCGGGAGAGACTGAGTGTAGAATGACAAAAAGAGAGATCAAATGAAGTGAGGAGAGTGGATTTTTTCTTTTATGTTGGAGGCTTCAGTCATGGACAAAAGTCCACATCACTGCTGGGCCCTAATTGAATTATTGAGAGAAATAAGAAATGGAAAAAGAATAGACAGAGAAAGTATATACGAGTTTTTGAGAAAGTGAAAAACCTGTCTTTTGATATGAGCCAGGTCATGGTTATTAGGAAAGACATGAGAAGGTAGAGTTCCAGACCTTTGACGTGTAGGGAAAGAAGCAGTTATCAAAATGGCAAACCCTTGAGTCGCTGATGGCCACACAATAATCATGTAATGCACCAGCTTGCTTGGTACTGCATGGTCTAGCTAGTGGTGGGGGCACACAGGCAGCCAGCTTTTGGGAGCAAAATCCAAAGTAATACCTATAGAAGAGGGAAAGTGACCCAACATTGCAGCGCAGGGCAAGGGGGTCAAGTTTGGAAGTTAGCCTAGGACAGTACCTATAGAAGAGGGAAAGTGACCCAACATTGCAGTGCAGGGCAAGAGGGTCAAGTTTGGAAGTTAGCCTAGGACAGTTTATAGGTTGAACCACTTTCGACTCAACTCTGTCAGGTAAGGAGACAGAGCCAGAGCCACCCTAAATGTGAGAGCAGTACTTCATACAAGGACGAATCAATCCCTTGTATAAACGAAATGACTGTTCAGAAGAGAAGAAGTTACGACATCTAAATAGGACAACCAGTTTCTTAGAGGCAGACTTAGCTATTCCCATAATGTGGATGTGAGGAGTTTTCACTAGAAAAATGGTTAGAAATTGGGTCTCAGAGGCATTAAACTTAACTAGATTTTGTGTACCCCACTGAGATATCCTGTCCAAGTTTGAGTTTATTGAGAAGGCTATGTCAAGACAAGATGCAGAACAAGTGAAAGAGGACGCAGCAGAATTGAAGGGTGTGAATGATTACAATGTTGAGTTGTTAGCGTATGAGTGCATTGGATTGTTTGTGGAGAAAAGGAAATCGTTCAAAAAAAGAGAAAAAGTGTAGGAGATAGGACAGAACCTTGAGGAACACCGCTGTTGATGGAGAAAAGATGGAAGGCTGATCCATTAACAACAACAGAGCTAGATTGGCCAGAGAGGAAGCTAGATATGAGGGAAGCCAAAAGAGGGAAGCTTAGAGATGAGACCCTGATGCTAGACCTTGTCAAATGCCTTAGATATGTCAAGGGCAGCTACACTTGACTCCCCAAAATCTTTCAGGGATGATGACCAGACATTAGTAAGACAGGAAAGAATATCACTAGTGGATCTCGCCATATGGAAGCCATACTGGTGATCAGAGAGAAGATTGTGATTTTCGAGATGTTTAAGGATATGTGAGTTGAGGAGGGATTCAAAGACTTTGGAAATGGTACATGTGAAAACAAGATGATAGTTATAGGGATTAGAACAGTCATCCTTCTTAGTGATGGGATTTGTCAAAGCATGTTTCCAAGGAGAAGGAAAAGTTTTGGTTTTTAAAAGGAAACAGATGAGACGAGCGAGCACAGGGGCAAGTTCAAAGGCACACTCTTTTAGTACATGGAGATGGATACCAGTAGGACCATAAGCTTTGCTTATGTCCAGAGAAAGAAGCGCTTTTCGAACTGTCCAAAAAGAGATTACGGGAAGAGGCATAGGGTTAGTAAGAGGAGCTTCAGAGGGTGAAGGAATGTCAGAGTCATCCAAGGTGGAGTTAGAGAAGAAACGAGAACCAAAGAGAGTTGCTGTCTATTGGTGAGACAGCTGTAGTATCATCAGAGCAGATAAGTGAAGGGAAGGTAGGGCGACAGAAGTTGTTAGAGATCCCCTTAGCTAATTTTTTTTGTATTTTCTTGAACATTAAAGGGTTGCCTACCTAAATTGAAAAACATGTTGTTTTGAACACTTTGTTTTCTCAAATTATGGATAATAGAGGTTTTACTGTATTTATTCTTACCCTTTATTAATAAACAGTGCTATATGTGTGTGTAATTAATGCAGTAGAGGTATGTATCTTGAACAGACTTCATAGATATTATATTTATTTTTTGGAGTGTTTGCACTGAATTGAAATATTAGTGAGGGAGAGTCTCTGCCAAACTACATGCTACACCCACACTTGATATACTTCTGTCAAACTGGTAGAAAACTCACCAAATCTAGTGAATAGTGAATATGATGATCACCTCACCCATTTTTTTGGTTGATGTCTCAGAATTTAACAAATTTCTCGGATCATATTGCATACAGTATTACCATGTTCACACTCCACCTAAAACTCTCTCCTCACCATGTTCACCCAAACGTACTTCTACTGATGAATCCTTTTTTAGCTTTCGTTTTTTTTCATGCTGCACACTTTTCATACTTTATAAATGCTTTGGCCGTATGGAGAGACTGAGTGATAAGAGGTTGACATAGAGGTTGCATGTATTAGAAGAGAGGGGACAGGGCGTGAACATCTAGGAGGATGAATTGGATGCACAGGATAGAGTGAATTGGATCAATGTAGTATACAGGGGGCGATGTGTTGTCAGTGGACTGAACCAGGGCACATGAAGGAGCTGGAGGAAACCATGGAAAGGTCCCAAAGTCCTAGTTGTGGAAAGGGGCTGTGGTTTCAGTGCATTAAACATGACACCTAGAGAATGAATTTTAAGTGAATGAGGCCCTTTTTTCCATCTGTTCCTAGTGTTACCTGGCTGATGCAGGAAATAGTGAATAAGGATGAAAAACATTAACAATTTGTGCAGTTAGATATACTTTACACTTTTCTCTTAAGAGGTATGAATAAAAGAAAAAGAACAGCTCAGAAAAGAAGTAAATCACTTTGGTTGGTTGCAGTGTATATGATATGTATGTGAATGGAAGCAGATTTCTTAAGTGGAAAAGTGCAAAGTTGATCTTAGATTCACAAGTGGTTGAAATCATGGTGCCTTGATTATTCAGTAAGCATACAGAAAATTTTTAGTGAAGTTGAAGTAGCAAATACTAAAACAGTGGATATTGAGGAATAGATATTCACCATGTAGGTAGTAGTTGGTAGGCAGCGACTGACCAGGGAGGTATATTACTGGTACTACCCGTGTAGATATTGGGAGAGTTAGTGAGGGTTGCATAGTAATCCAGCACTTCAGTGATTGTCAAGTTGCACTCCTCTGGCCCAGGTAGCTGTCTTTTCTTTCTGTGTCACTCACACATGGACTGCTGGCATTCTGTACACATACATACAATCTCTCCTTGTCACACACAACACATAACAATGCTTAATTCACACAACTCATTGTTTGTAATTCTAGATTTTCCTGCGGTGAGCGCTGTGCACTAGCCCTACCCTTTGGCAAAGTGGTGGGAGCAGTAGATAGAAGTAGTTGGTGGAAACATTTGACAGAAGCATTAGGTAGAAGTAGTTGGCTGGAACATTAGATGGGAGCATTAGGTAGAAGCAGTAGGTTAGAACATTTGACAGAAACATTAGTTTTAGTTAGACACGTTTGGTAGATGTGGTTGGTAGGAACATTAGGTAGGAGCCTCTGAAAACGCTGCGCTAGAGTTGCTCTGCCAATGTCCTGTTAAGGGTGAGACACTAAAGGCTAAGAAATGGCATTTGAGTTCATCAGTTATGGAGACTCTTTTGCTGTGGCCACCCCCTTGAAGGAGTTCCTGAAGGGAATGGATGTTAGAGATATGGATGGATACATGTTTTGTGTATCTATCTTTATTTGACACTTGTTCCCACCTGGAGCTCCCTCAAGGGGGTAGCCACATCAATAGTCTTCATAGCTTTTGAACTTCAATGCCATTTCTTATCTTTTAGTGCCTCACCCTTAACAGACCAGTGGCAAAGGGCAACTCTAGTACAGTGCCTGCAGAGGTTCTTACCTAATATTCCTACTAACTATGTCTACCTATTGCTCATGCCTAGGGCTCCCTCCTACTACTGCTACCTAATGATTATGGTATTGATAATATTTATATATATATATTTATTTATTGTACTTGATCACTGTTTCCCGCATCAGTGAGGTAGCGCCAGGAAACAGACGAAAAAAGACCCATCCACTCACATACATATATATACATACATGTACATATATGCACAGTACATACATATACATACCAACATATACATATATATACATACATATACATACACATGCATATACTCATATACATATTCATACTAGCTCACCTCCATCCATTCCTGGCACCACCCCGCCCCACAGGAAACAGCATTGCCACCCCTTGCGTCAGTAAGGTAGCGCCAGGAAACAGGCAAAAAAATGCCACATTCTCTCACACTTGGTGTCTAATTGTTGTGTGTAATGCACTAAAACCACACCTCCCTATCCTCATCCAGGCCCCACAAACCTTTTCATGGTTTACCCCAGACATTTCACATGCCCTGTTTATGGTAATGGTTATAAGTATGATAATGATAATTGTAAACTGCAAGTGAAGGAAGAGTTAGTGTATTCAATATAGGTAGGACATGTCTGGAGCCTGCAGGAAACTCAGTGAAGTGTTGTCAGAGCTTGTGCAAAATTGTTAATAGATATAACCTCCTGCAACTACTTAAGGAGTAACTGCAAGTTGGTAAATGTCTGGCAGGCAACAGGGCAGATATTAAATTGGCCTCCTTGAACTGCTTGCACATTCCCTCCATCTCTTACTTGCAACACCTGTACGCTGTTGCCACCATTGGCCTTCACAGTTTGAAGGTTGCCAACATTGCTTGATGCACCACCTTGCAAGAAAAGGTTGGGTGTACCACCAGTGTTGCTTTGTACCAAGAGGTTGGCACCGGCACTACCCCTTACCAGCTGAAGACCTCCTGTTGGGCCAACACTTGTCATTACTCTGGTGACTTGGATGTGCCTTGCTGCCCATCCCACAACCAATTGTCAGTACCAGGGTTTATGCTTTTTATGTCATCTGATTACAGTTCCATGGCATCACTCTCTCTGCTCATTTTGTTATTATTTTCATTGATGTTTTGTCTTCTTCAATCATTTCATGTACTTTGAAAGTTCTCGTACTATTCTTTGCTGATATTATTGTGAATATGTTCCTTCATGTTCACAGTACTGCGTTATATTTCTGATTAGCATTAGAGACAGTTATGGAATGCTTTGTCCAGTGTTATCATCCATCTCTCCATTCATCATCTTTCCAACCATCCTTTGCCTGTCTTTCCCTCATCAGGAGTCACACTTTAACCTGCAACTTAAAGTTGGTTTTATCTTGAAAAGTTTAAATCAGATACTTATGAAATGCTGTGCATTTGTGTCTCAACATCTAAAGAATTAAATGGCATAAGACCCATAACTAGATTTTATATTGTTTGATCAATCTGGTGCATAGAAAGGTGTAACCAGCAACTTAACTTGGCTTAGAACCAAAAGAAATTTTCATCTTTGCTCAGGGTACTTAATTCTTTTTTATCATATCCAAGCAATATTTCCACATATTCATATTTCATCCATAAATGCATTTGTTTGCTGCACTACATACAACACACAACACAGATGTTTCATGGAACACACTTGTGCTAAGTGCTGACCCAGTTGAGATTGAAGATGACTGAATGTGAATATCATTTTCCTTTAATGAGACAAAATCACTTAGGAGGGGCAGGAGGCAGGTCTTCCAATTCATCCATCAGACAAGATGATGTCAGGTTGCAAAACTGCTCAGGCTTGGGAACATCAAGCAATGTGCTTGGTAAAGGGGTTGGAGTTGCTGTTTCTAGGCATTTGCAAGGCAGTGATGACTTTTTGAACAATTCTTTTAGTGTCTCATTCTTCATGTAATTAGATTTATCACAGAAAAGTCTTCCAAATCCTACATATGTTTATCTCTGTACAAGAGATGAATTTCTTCATATGCAAGAACAATTTGGGGAGTTGCCAGTTTTTAAAATGCTGATTTGAGATGTTCTATTGTATTCCTTTTTATGTAATATTGAAAAATTTGTAAAGGCCCAGTACTTGTGGTCTCTGTGATTGTTTGTTTTATAATAGAAGTTTAGAGGTTTTAGGGGATTTACTTTGTTAATGTTTTTCATTCATATTTCAGGTATTTTTACTCATATTTTGATTGATGAAGCAGCTCAAGCAATGGAGTGTGAAGCCCTTACACCACTGGCATTAGCTAAAGCTGATACTCGTCTTGTTTTGGCAGGAGATTACATGCAGCTCAGTCCAGAGGTGAGTTGAGAGTAAATACCTTATGATGCTTGCTATTTTTTGATATAGGTAGATTACTTTTTATGTGATTTTATTTGTTAAGAATATCATTGATTAAGGTTTGAAGCTTACAAATTCTTTGAACATAAAGGTTTCAAATAGAAAGATGAATTTTATTAATGACTATATTTGTTTTCACAGGTTTTTTCAAAATTTTGTGAAGAACGAGGTCTGGGTACATCTCTGTTAGAACGCTTGTATGATCTTTACCCTGCAGATTCGCCATGCAAAATAATGCTTGTAGAAAATTACCGCTCACATTCAGCCATCATTAAGGTAAAGTTTCTTAGGACTTTGTTTTAGGTAATGACCTAGCTTTGGATTCAAGAGCAGCTTTGTTTTACCATGTATCTGTTATCATTGATTGTTCCCATTTCTTAGAGACTGATCATATTCACACATCAATTCATTTCACACATTTACAGTATCATCCCACTTACTGTTACTGGACTTCACTTGTAATTACAGTGTGAGCAGCGAGGTTCTGCCATTCGAATACAGTCTTGACAAAAAACTAACCACAAAAAAGTTCATCCTTTTCCAGCTACTAATTGCAGCACAGCCTTAAAGCTAATGGGAATCCCTAGAGAATTGGTCCTTTTGGGTTATTTGATAATAATGATAATCAACCTACTTTGTGTACTGGATTGATTTATCAAATGAGACAAAATTCTTGGTTCATGCCACCTTCATGGAAGGGCTTCCATTGTGTAAGATCTTATGATTCATGATAACTGATTAATCCTAGAGGAAAACACAAAAGTCTGTGCAGCAGTAATGGATTTAGAAAAGGTATATGATAATAGAAAACATGCTGAGAAATTTTAACTCTACAAGGTTTGCATGAAAAACATTGAATATGTTATTTTCTTCCTTATATACTATCTCATTCCTTTATAAGGTTGAAGATCTAGGAATAGAAGAACATGGCCTCATTTGCTCACCCTCTTGCATGCTCAGGCCCCGACCGCTCAAAATCCCTTTCACTCCATCCTTCTACCTTCAGTTCTGTCTCCTGCTTCTCCTTGTTCCCTCCACCTCTAAAACATATATCTTCTTTGTCAACCTTTCCTCACTCATACGTTCCATATGTCCAAACCATTTCAACACACC
>JAYMFT010227187.1:0-11256 GCA_038088735.1 Panulirus argus
ATATATATATATATATATATATATGACTGTATACTTGAGAACATCTCGCCAAGCATGAAATTCATCCAAAGGAGTCTACATTTTTCTGCTACTGGATGTAACACAGTCTTGGGCTGCAGGAGCCTTTGAAAAGACTCGTGAGTGCCTTTAGTAATCCAGAACAGCGAAACGTTTGATCTGGGTTACTTTGCTGTCCAAGAGGCATTTGTGATTTATATCGTCAGTGGAGAAAGTCAGCATTGGTGCCACCTCTTATCTAAGTCCCAATGCACACAAATCTCTTTCGATATCTGTAGACATTAATTTTTCTCGAAGATATCAGAACTACTCCACTGTTCACTTCTTTGAGGTAAAACAATGATAATATGTCTGTTGTTTCGGAAAGAGAGTGGGTGACAGAGAGGTATCTTAGGAAGAACAACATCATGAGTACGACAGAGCAATGCCCTTTCGTTTCTTTCTACAGCTGAGATCACAGACTTCAAAATATGTGACTCCTAAAGCGTCGAGGAAATTATAAACCACTTATGAGCAGGTAATGCCCTGCTGAGAAGGAGCACACAGCAGCCTCCCATAGATGCAGCAGCCCTCACTAAATGCAGCCGCATCCTACTCTGGGTGCCAAAACTTCTAGCGGGAGCAGAAGCTTCCAATGTGTTCAGCAACCTACAACCCTCCAACAAATACAGCAATATTCAATGGCCTCCAGGATATGCAACATTCTGAACATGGGATAATACCCTCCAATAGTTGCCCCACTCTTCAAACAGACCCAAGCGGCATCCTCAAACTCGGTCAATTTATTGTTATCCTTATTGATTTATTCTTATTTATCTTTGTTTCTCTTTACTTCCAGTTATAATGTTTAATTACTCTCAAAGCCTGACAGGATTCAGCTATCGTTTCAGTATTACGAACAGCATCCACGAGATTAAAAGAAGTATAGATGAGTGAGATTAAGAGAGTATTGATGAGTGAGTATGATGACGTATTGCTATGGGAGTTTGATGAGGTAAACACAAAGTTTAAGGAGGGTTACCTCAGGGAATTTCAGGAGTTATATCTGAAGGGGTTAAAGGACAATAGCAGCGGGACTTTAGTGAGATATACCAGCCGTCAAGAATCATCCTTTATCAGCTAGCGAAAATTTTACAGCCTTGTCAGAGTTAACAGTTCAATATGTTTTTAAATTAGTCTTAACTTGATTCAGGGTACTCTCCTAAACCAGTCTCAGCTATTTACCTTTTGGCCCCTAAAACTAATGTTAGAATTTGTAACGTTGTGTAAAGGTCTACAGACATATCGATGCTTATTTCATTATCTTATAATCGAGCGAATGACAGTAGAGGAATTTAATCTTTGATGATTATCTCTGAAAGACTGCTTGATATATATATATAATATCACGATCTAGAGTACATGCAGAGTTCATTTGAGTACCAGGTGAGTATTACTAACATGATGGTGTCAGGGACTTTCTAACTTGCTGGCTTAAGTTAGCTTCAAAAGAACATCCTCCAGTGCATATGTATAAAGTATACCATCCTTAAGGTACCATTGGTTGCTCAGATTCTCCCTAAAACAGTCTAAATCAACTAGCTGCTTGTAAGATAAACTTAATCATCACAGTGTTCCTCCAAGCTAACTTCAGCCACTGCAGTAAATCCCTAAAGATATCTTTGTTCACCGGAGTACAATCGAAGATAACTTCAGGTACCACGGTATGTTCTTATGATACCCTTACCCACCACAGTATCCCCCCAAGATAACTTTAACTTCCACAGTATGACCATAGGATAACTTACACCAACATATCGTCCCCTGAGATAACCGCATTAATTACTGCATCTGAGAAAGTCTTCGTTATAGAGACTTCTTCGAATATAACAAGAGTCAGTAACATTAAGTCACAACATTATGAGCATGATATAGCAGGATATCCTCCCTCATTCCAGTATTCAGGTAAATGAACTTTAGACATCTTGATATCCGTCTAAGATAACTTTAGCCACCCCAAGGTCTCTTTTAAGATAACCTTAGCCACTACAACTATCCACAGTTACCTCTCTCCATCCCACTGAGAGTATCTAATCTGAGTTAACCTTATCTTCAGTTTCTTCTCACTGACTCTTAACTTCACGAATTGACCCTACGTACTAAGATCCCCCAACCCCACCCACCCACACACACACACACACATCCGCTAGTAAGATAACCACTTCGTTCCCCAGAAGATAACCTTAATCATCTTATATATCTCTTCACCCGCTCGTAAGATAACCACTTCCTCTCTCCTGATAATCTGGACTACCTCTGCCTCCTCCACCCAGTTCATGTAACCCACAGTTTTATCAAGGGAAGTCACGGCAAAACATCCAATTAATTAAGATTCTCCTTCGTTCGTACATTTACCCGGGGAAGTTCCCGGAAGCGTCGCTGAAATTTTTCGCGAGTCTTCAAGCTTATGTCTGTTTCTGGTAAGTTGGGAGCGAGTTGGTGCGAAGGGTTACGGAGGGAGTGGTCAGTGTTGAGTGGTGTGGGAGAGGAATGAGAGTTGATATGATGCTTGGTGATGATGGCCCTGGGAGAGTGCACATGGAGGGAAAGAGAGAAGGAAAGAGAGAGTAAAGAAATGTGAGAGAAGAAGAGGAAGAACAGGGGGAACGAAAGACGAGGAACGTGTAAGACTGAAGGGTTTCAGAAGAGTATAGAGCTAAGACTAAGGGAAATGAATAAAGGGTAAGAGAGAGACGTAAGGGGAGATGGGTTAAGGGAGAGATTAGTCTCACGGGAGAGTTTAAGGGGATGGGAAACGAATTAACATTATGAGAATCTCGAACCAAATTCGAAAAGAAGGGGAATTGAGGAATTCTAGAGGAGAAAATTGATGTAGGGCGATATTAATAAGAGAGATAATGTTGGAGAAGAATGGAGAAGAGAGTCATAAGTGTGGCATTAAGTTCGGGTTTACACTGGGCTCAGATAAGACCTTCGTCCAAAAGAATAACATCTTGTGAGAACACAAAAAAGACCAGCACAAATTAACAGGAGTTGGAGAAAAAATTTACCTCTGAACTTTTTTGGTGAAATGGGACTTGCAAAGATTATCTCGCTTACCATAAAAAAAGAACTTTTAAAGCCGTATATGCAACGCAAACATCATTTTTTTCAAAATGTATGACATGCAAAGAAAGAACTTGAGAAGAATATGATGGTCATATATATATATATATATATATATATATATATATATATATATATATATTCTCAGTCTAGAAATTGAATTTGAGAGAAAATCTCTAATTGGTGTTTGATCGTTGACCATCGCAAGAACCCTGAGATTAATGGGCTACATGATCTATTGACATTAAAGGGGAGAAACACTTGTTTTTTCACTTTGTTGGAGAGTTTGTTTTAAAGGCGGTGCTAGATAGCAAGAGCTTTTTTTTTTATATTCTTTTTTTAACATGTTTCACTTTTTACATTCTATTCCACTGTATATTATCAGAGAATAGATATGTAGTTCCTTGTAATTGTAAAATAAGTGCACGTCATAAAAGATGGAAGTATTCTGTGGTGTCCTAACATGTATTTCTGCATCAGTATCATGACTTTGTAAAAGGACCTGAACTTTGACCCGAGTTTAAGCTTAATGGTCTGCCTAGAGGTCAGGTTATCATACACCCAAATGTCGTCGTACTCAAGGGTCGTACCGTCGTTTTTCGAAGTTATTATACTCCTCGTGTTCAGATGGCAGTACCTGTTATGCTCAAGGATCTTGTAGAAAGAAAAGGTGTCGTACTCACGTGCTCAAAGGCCGTACCATCGCGGTCAGTGAGTTAAGGATATTTACGAAGGAGAAATGAATGGAAATTGAACATCCATAACTCCATCCTCCCTTCAGCACAGCATCCTGTGAGAGGATCCGTCCGTGTCAACCCTCGTATATTGCAGGAGTACCTAAGCAGTGATATACAATTTGAAAGGGAGGCGAGGTGCGGATATAGTACCATAGATTTGTTATTTGATTTACATTTTGGTAAGGCTTGCCGAATTGACTTTTTTTTTAGCGAGTTACTCCTCTTGCCTCTTTTTCACCATCCAACATTTATATAGGTAAATTCATTTATCAACGAAACAAGATATAGGTGATATATATATATATATATATATATATATATATATATATATATATATATATATATAAACGTCGTGGGAAGGAGGGTAATTAGGAATAAATTGATAAACATAATATTGTATATATATGTAATAAGTACTTATAGTTAGCTAGATTAAACCGTCGAAGCCAGGAAACAGAAATAGACGCGATATTTTATGAAATATCTAAATAAACGACCGGGAGCATTTCCAATCCCACATGCTAATGGATTCGAGACTAAAACATACTGTTTTGCATCCCACGCCATTTCCGGCACTATACGTGCGGCTAAAACCTCCTCCAGCCACGCCGCATATATTCAGAATCTCGTGGAGTATGAACAGATACCACTGAAACATTAAGAAATTACGTCGGAGGAAATCCGTGGAATAAATTTACCAACCGTATTTCACTGATATACAGCAAGCTTGGGTAATGGACTTGAACAGCTTGGGCTGCGTTAATGTCATAATTTAACCCATCCCTAAGCACCTGTTATCAATTTAAACGCTGTGAAAAACGAGTGGGGACCTGACTTTGAATCTGTCATAAACCTGTCAATGACGTTTAATATTATGAGAAGCAATACGGCTCTCGTTTACGCAGACCTCGACCTTGAAAATGAATTACGTTACTTATTTTACAAGCTGGCGATATTTGTGTAGAAGAAAGACTTCAGGAGTAAAGGAGAGACGAAAATCGTGTTTACATTTAATCAAAAGGATATGGAAAAGTGTTCTCTCTTTACATACACCTACTGAAACACCTGTCAAGTTACATAGATCTCCAGGTAACCTGTGTTGAGGAAATGTATGGAAAACCTCTTGGGCATCGTTTTCAAGACCCTTAACCATACAATGCAGATTTACTTTAATCCCTCGATGTAGAGAATAAAGGGGATTTGCAGCATGACTAATAAGCTTTTTTGAATGTATTTTGAATTGCATATTCATGTCTAGAACGTTAGAGAATTCGTTGAGAATTGTTTTGAATGGTGTAGTTCCTTCGGGTGTGTCTATGAAGATTGAGGTATTCTAGTGGTTATAAAGCTCTGTGGTTCAATTTTCGTATACCCTTTGTTACCTTTTTCTTAGAATCTTTTCCCTCGTTCCATTTTCTTTTGCTTTTCTTCCCTCTTTTTTTTTTTTGAATTTCATCCAAAACCCGAAGGATATCAAAACCAACGACTCCCTCCTTCCTCATATACACCGCACTGCCACCAGCAACAGTTCCTCTTCCTCATTCTCTTCCTCCTACTTCTTCCCACTTCCCTCTCCTATCCTCCACTTCTCCGTCCTCCTCCTCCTCCTCCTCCTCCTCCTCCATCTCCTCTTTTTCCCTTTCCTTCCTCCTCCTCCTCCTCCATCTCCTCTTTTTCCCTCTCCTTCCTCCTCCTCCTCCTCTTCCCTCCAGCCACATACCAATCTCTATAATCAGTGGGATCTGTCGTAAAAGAACTCTGCCGCCGATACTCACGTTATGCCTTTGTTAGGATTTTATGGCCTAATAAAACTAGCTGGAACCGAGGGGCCGAAAGCCCTGAGGCCTGTTTTGCGAGGTCTTCTGTAAACGTTCCTACGTCACGAGGATGAGTCCTCTCCGCACCTTCACTAAGAGTTTATGAATGACTGACTCGGCGGGCGAGTCAATCCCTTGCATTCGGATCAAAACAGAAGGAAGGATGCAAAATGATCGATTCTGTGCGTACGTGAGTTGAACCTTTTGTTTGATTCAGACCAAGCGTAGTCACAAACACAGAATGCTTGATTCTCTTGGTGAGTGAATCTTTTACTTCAGACCAAACGTGATCGCACGCACAAAATGCGTGATTCTGTGGGTCAGTGAATCTTTTGATTCAAACCACGACAGGACACAAACACACACAAAATGGCTGATGATTCATTGGACTGGTAAATCTTAGAACAGACCTAGACAGACATAGACATATAAGAAAATGAAAAATAGCACGTCTTTGACTCAAACAAACAAATGAGATAGAAAAACCACCCTAACACACACACTACCTCCGTTACACACACACACACACACACACACAACACACGCAGATGATACAGGTAGAGTCACAGCTATAAATTATATCCTCTATAATTCCTCCACAATGGAAGAGAAAAGAGTATGGGATAACGTGGTCCTAACCTTAAAGCTTTTATACCAAATATTAACAGTTCAAGATATGCAAAGACGGAACACCCAGACCATAACATGAAGTTAATCAAGAATCATTTTAGGAAAGAAGCACCTTTATGAGAGAAAAGTATTTGATTAAAGTAAATTGAGCAGTGAAATCATGAATGTGGATAGCACAAAGAAGCCGTAAAGGTTGTAAGATAGAAGAGAACGTTCAAGAGATAGGGCGCCACGAGTGTAGAACTCTTTCCCCGTACTGTACAAATAGGTAATGGTGAGTAGGTAATTACGTACGCACCCACAGAGCCACAACTTCAACAGTTTTAAAGGAAACCGTGAACTATGAACACAGACATTGACCTTGATCTGTTACTAACATACACAGACACTAGACTTGGGTATATACGCAGCCTCTGAGAGTCACAGAAACATGTCTAGCTGGAGTGTCTGGTATAGACATACACAGACGAGCACAGAGACAGCGGGCAGAATGAGACGGGAACATCCACAGTTCATACTTCAATGTTTCCCCTGTAAGAGCAGTAGTATCGTGCATCCTTCTCTCTCTCTCTCTCTCTCTCTCTCTCTCTCTCTCTCTCTCTATCTCTATCTCTATCTCTCTCCCCACACACAGACACACACACATACAAGCTTTGATCAGCTTACCAGTCCTGTCGCCTTCAACGTTCTTAATTCTGAGTGTGTTAGAAGGATGCTGAACAAGCACTCTCTGTTATAGCCGGGCCCAAGGGAACGTAGGTGTGAGGAGAGCCGGACTCAAAGGAAGGAAATCATAATATGAAGATGTAAGAACGAACTAGAAAACAAAAATCCATAAAATACGCAGAGAAATCTGGAAGAAAAAGGGAAATGATTAAGAAGAGTAGCAAGGGCGAAGAATATTGAAGATATCAATTTGAGGTGTCGAAGGGAAACAAGATAATGAAGAAAGAAAATCAGAATGACGGAAACAGGAGGGAAATTAAGGGTACGATCAAAGAAATTCTGCGAATAGTCGAAAGTTATGAAAACCCAAACTGTAAGATATATAAAGGCCTTAGGAGCAGGGAAGAAACAGAAAACGGAAGTTAGAAAAGAGAATGAGAGAGAGAATGGTTACGAAAGGGAGTAAATACAGTAAAACTTAGAAATGCATATATAAAGAAGACACGCGAATGAAAAGATATCGAAAGAAAAAAGAAATGCTAAAATGATATGGAAATACGAAGAGAAGCCAGCGAAAGGCTGCCTTAAGTAAAAAGTGTGAAAAAAGATTATGGAAACATATAAAGAAAACGTGTAAAAGGTAGCTTACTACAAGAACAGGAAAAAGTATTGAAAAGTAAATGATGAAGTCACGTAAGAGCCTAAGGATTTTGTAAGCATGAAACACAAGAGTGAAGGAGAGTTTTTATTTTATGTTTAATTGCACGTGGGAAGATTTGTACCTCTGAGCCTCCGATGAGTGAGACAAGAACAGAAAACTACACCTCCAACATGGGCCACGCGCTTAGTAAGAGTGTAAGTCGTCTTGGAATTATCCTTAGCACCTGAAGAAGGCGTTGAAGATCTTTTATACTTTGGTTTGCTTTTATAAGCTTGACGGTGACGGCCATAATCACCATCCTGGCGGTTGATAGACCTAGCGCTCAGTCGACCAACCAACCGCATCCAAGAGGGCTTAACAGTATGGCTAGTTTGTGATGGAACAGTCGCTTGGAAAGTAACGAAAAGAACGAAAGAGGACATGGAGATGAAATATACATATGGAGGAATTGGCAAAAGGAATAAGATAACAGGTGATAGAAAGAAAAAAAAAATCTTTGAAGCTAAACAAATATTGACTCTCGCCTCCCAGGATAGAAGGCAGTGACGGCAGTAGTTGTTTGCGTAATTTTCCCATGTGTTATTTGTTATGCGTCTTGAAGAGAGGGGGAAGGAGACGGAATGATCGTGTTTATTTTATGTAGGGTCGATATTCACATTGGAAAGATACACACCGATATATATATATATATATATATATATATATATATATATGTATATGTATCATAATTTCCTCGCTTTTCACCCACACATATCTCTCCTTGTCGCATAATAAGATCGAGGTAACTAACCTCTCTTTTATATTTCATCATTAGCGCATGATACCATAATGCAACTTACCAGGGATACTGAGGAATAGGATCCTAATACGTAGTGAGAGTGTAATGGTCCTGTAATTATGTTACAGACCTGAAAGGGAGTCGTGTGTTCCAGCTTTTATTGCCGTGGTGGTTATAGCTATCTTAACTTGAAGGTCTTAATGACCCTGGCAGTCGAGAGGATTAAAAGCCAAATAACCAACCATCCAGCTTCGTAGCTTGAGTTTTTAGTAGATCTATTTACCCACTGAAGGTCATATAAAAGCATTGTGAGTCAGTCTAATGAATGCTCCTTTTCTTCCTTGATCCTTTGAAGAACCCAAGCACCAAACTACTCGTTAATTTAAACGATTGTCGTTTACTTTTGCTTGAAGTGCTTCGTCCTTCATCGAACCACCTAAAAATAACTAAAAATAACACACACACACACACACATATATATGTATATATATACATATCTGGTTCAGGCATTTGTCATCGTTTATTTTAGCACCGAAAACTACGAAGCTGTGACGAGAATTGTATATTGATATTCCCAAGAGTTTTGAGAAATCCTCACTTGTCTATCTTGTCTTTACCTCCAACATTTAGAGGGCTTGTCTTTGGGGAGTTGAGCTGCCAACTACCTGATACACATTTAAAGACACAGACCTATAGACAAAGGCACAAAAAGAGACGCAGAGGTAAAGACACAGACAAAGGCACAGAAAGAGACGCAGAGGTAAAGACACGGACATGTAGTCAAGAGTAGACACAGAAGAAAAGAAGGCACAGGACCAAAGATGAATACGTGTAGCCAATAGCAGAGACCCAGATGCAGCCAAAGACAAAAACGCAGAGACTAAGACACTTCAACAAAGACACTGACGGATAAAGACAGACGTATAAAAACAAAGACACGTAACCAAGACAGATGAATAGAAGACACAGTCACGTATACACAGACAAAGACATAACCAGACACAGAAATTGAGAGCCAGTACTAACATATATCATGGCTTATAATGCCTTTCATTTTTATTCGGAAGATTCAGAGTGACGGGGTAATTTCCGTGTTACAGTATCGTTAATAAACTAGTCAGTGCCAAGGGGGATATTCAGTTTGATGAATTAATTATTACATACATCATGTCTTACCTTATCTTTCCTGCAACGATTTATATATGACTGCAATCAAGATACACTGATGTCTTGTGATAAGGAATGTTCAGCTGTACTGAGACTGTAAGATCAAATATAACAAAGGTTCTTTAACTGTTTTATGCCGTAAAAAGACGTAATTAATTACTGAAGATTGTTTCCCGGTTGCATGGCTCGCTTCTCGTAAGCCTCCTACTGCATGAAGGAATGGTGAAGGGAGGTTGAATTAGGGGGATTGAAGGTGACAGAAAGGAAGAAGATATTCCCTCCTCCTCCTCTTCCTCCTCCTCCTCTTCCTCCTCCTCCTCCTCTTCCTCCCCCTTTTGTATATTTTTTTTCTCAGGCTTCAGAAATCTTGTGAAACTTGTATAGACTCGCCGTTCTGTTTACTACCAGAGAGATAGAAAGAGAAGAGATCCTGGGATAAACTGGACCAAGGGAAGGGGAGATATATCTCTTTTTCTCTTCCTCCCTAAATACACTAATTCTCCCTCCACCAATCACTAAATCCCTCCATCACTACCCTCCCATGACTCCGTTTCCTTCCACTTATATCAACTCCATCCGCTCCTGCCCCTCCACTACTCTATCTCCCACTTTCCCCTGCCACTTCCACTCCCCTCCACATCCACTACTCTGTCTCCCACCTTCCCCCTGCACCCTCCACTGCCCTATCTCCCCCCTTCCCCCTCCCGCCCCCTCCTCTGCCCTATCTCCCACCCACCCCCCCTAACCCCATCGCCCTCCGCTGCCCTATCTCCCACCTCCTCCCGACGGGTTTTAAGAGGTAATATTCAGCGGACTGGACCAATTTCCGAGCTGATCTTTACGAGGTCGGCGGCTGGAGTGCCTCGCTGTTATGACTCCCGCTAACGTTATTGACGGAGGCCGCTTAGTGCTCGTCCCCTGCTGTCTCTCAGGCCGGGGGAGGAAGGGGTAGGGGTAGTGGCGAGGGTGGGAGGGTTGGAAACGTCGGTATGGAGGGGGGTAGTCAGGAGGGTGGAGTTGTGGGAAGATAGGGGGAGAGGGAGTAGTGAGGAAAGACGGAGGGTAGAGATGCGGGAGGGAGGAATTATGGGAGAGGGAGTGGAATGCTGTCGGTTTGGTTGAGGGTGGAAAAGGGAGGTGAAAGAGAGGGAGGGATTGATTGATGGAGGAAGGAGGGGGTAGAGCTGACGAAAGAGGGAGGACTGCTGATGGAGTGGGAGAAGAGAGAGGAGATAGTCGGGGGAAGGGAGGGAAAAAGATCTACATTAAGAGGGAGGGAGAAGCTGCTCTTGAGAGGAGGGCAGAGAAGGGGGGAGAGGAGGAGGGAAGGAAAGTGGGTAGGGGAAAACGGGAGGGAGGTGGGGAGAGGAGGAAGGAGGCCACACATAACCTGTTGATGCTGTTGACTGTTGACTGGTCTGTTACTGTCGACCGTTAATTAAGTGTTGTTACCGTTGATTGTTGAAAGGTCTAATACTGTTTACCACTGACGGGTCTGTTATTACTGTTGTCTATTGACAGGTCTGTTAATCTCTGAAAAACTACAGCATCGCTCTCCATTGTTGTCTGTTTACACTTATTTTTTTGCTACATATTTTCCTAAAAAAATTACGTATATTAATAACTGTCAAAACCTCTACAAATACACCTAATTATATATATATATATATATATATA
>JAYMFT010227198.1:0-11255 GCA_038088735.1 Panulirus argus
ATATATATATATATATATATATATATATATATATATATTATATCTATACAGTTCGATGCCTCCCGAGAATCCGAACAACATAATCTTTCCATCAGGTTTGTCTTGAAGTACATTACGGACTCCGGGTCAGTTATCTTAAAATGTAGGCAGCCGTTAAATCTAATAATCATAAAACAAGTATCCAAAAGAACCATGTATGTAGTGAACGTGTGACACTTAAGAGAAATACCTTAACACCTAAAAAGAGGATTCAAATGTTCATGCTTATGGACCTGGTATCTTATAACTTACAAGCTGATGGCTTTAATGACTCAGGCGGTCATTAGAGCTAAAGACCAACACTACCAACTGACGAAGCAACTAATTACATTCCCCGAGGCTTACACTGACGAGCTTATATGAAACTTGGTCCATAGTTTTTCCTCAAAGGTTGAGCTATATCCTGATAAGCAGGAAGGCTACACATTTGGCTAATGGTAATAGTAATTTGAGACGAATTAATGCAGTCATTAGTTGAATGTATATCCTAAATGCTAAAATATGCAACACTATGTCAAATTCTATCAAAAACATATAACTCTGTATATAATACTTATATAACAGGGAGGAGAAAGATTTTGTAGAAAATGGGATATATGAATGCACTCCAGCCACAATAAGATCCGCTTCGTGTTCAGCACAACGTGAGTCATCCCTGCCAGCCAAGCAGTAGCAATCTATGAGGAAGTTAGCACAGAAGTTGTGCAAGGATGACCACTGAACTCGCCCACAGTGCTAAAGTTGGTGTTTCGAGGGGAGAGAGAGAGAGAGAGAGAGAGAGAGAGAGAGAGAGAGGGCGTGCCCGGTTACATGTGATGTGAATAAGACTGCAGTCGAAGGATCCTAAGGGGGCATAAGCACTGAGCAGTCTGTGTATGGGGAAGGTGGTCCGGATGGGTCCAGAAATACAGTGGAGATCGAGTGTGCTAGAAGAGTGGTCGTGACGGTTCGGCACTCATGCAGGGTGCTTCATTATCTGCTCCAGACCGTTAAAGAGACGGTATGGTAACACGAAGGCAACGACGTCATCTATTCTTCAAAATCTATTTAAGTGAAGCAATACAGACACACACCGCAAAACACCCCCACGAACTGTAGCTCATCATCGCTGTGTGTAAGTGAATGTGCGAGAGCTTTGTTCCTGTGATACTTAGATTCCTAATGGCTGGCCAGAGCAAGAGCTGACAACACGGAACCAATATCGGGCGCTTGTAAAGATCATATCAATATGGAAAAATAACTTACGTTCCGAACGTCATACAACAAGTGTTTGGCGCAAATGAAAGCATAATTACAGAACAACAAGAGGAGTAATTGCCGGAAAAATAACGGATATTATTACGTTCAATGTACACGCTAATGATCACAGTGGCATTAAATAAATGACTAAACTTAACATCGTCATAAAAGATATATAATGAGCAACTGAAATTATTTCAACGATCAAATTATAATTATTGGTGCCTGAATACAACTTGTCTCGCGAGCAGTTCTGAGTCACCGCTTGAGTGCAAGACTGCCATCTATGGGCAGACAAGGGAAGCTGTGCACTCTTTGCTCGCGGTCTCCAAGCGGGTCGGGGTGTTTGGAGGGAGGAGAAACTTTAGCTCATGACTGCTGCCCACTTGTGTTGGCTTGTGTGTATATCTAACAGGTTCTATGCACGTCTGGTGCATTGTAAGTTCAATGAATCGTTCGTGAGTAAAATCTGGTTATTCACATTGACGTCTTATG
Source organism: Panulirus argus (assembly GCA_038088735.1). Lineage (NCBI taxonomy): Eukaryota > Metazoa > Arthropoda > Malacostraca > Decapoda > Palinuridae > Panulirus > Panulirus argus. The sequence goes on from JAYMFT010227198.1 coordinate 1,774, forward strand.
ACTTGTGAATACTTTTTGTGGTATGTGCATCTTGTAGCTTGTGATTACATCTTGTGACTTATGGCTACATGCAGCGTGTGCATATGTTTCCCTTCGAGTGTGCGTGTGTGGTCAATCATTTGTATGTATAAGTGCAGTTGTGTTAGTGCCTGTGTGTATTCCTTGTGGTTCAAGTGTAAGTGTGGCGAACTGTGAGTCTGTCATGTGATTTGTGTACGTCTAGTGATTCATGTATGTGTCTTCCTACTTTTTGTATTTTGCAGCTTATGTGCATAACCTTTAAATACTTGTGTAGTCTGTGTGTACGTCTTGTAGCATGTGTGTACGTCTTGTAGCTTGAGTGTATACTTCTGGTGAATTATATGTACGTCTGTGTCTTGTGTGTAGGTCTAATGGCTCCTATGTCGCTCTGGTTGTTTGCGTGTGTTTATGGTGGATTTTGTGTGCGTCTGTTGGTTCGTCTGTACGTTTTAGTTTGATCATATGTCTTGTGGCTTGAGTGCTCTTCTTTTCAATGATATTACTGAAGGGCTTCAGCAAAGGCGTCGGTCACCACTCCTCCTTCATTAAGACCTTCCCCGTGGAGTGTTTGGCGTCCTGATGTGTACATTTTGTCATGTGGCTCCAAGTGTACCGTCTTGTACCATCCTCTCGTCGGTCTCACATCAGGAGATGTCATTAGTCTTCTGCAGTTCCCTCCCATCCCACACGCTTCCCCCGGGAATACATTTTCTCTCCACCTCCTGACACGTTATTTTCCAGCACAAGTCACACACCCATCTACCATTTGTTGTAATCTGCCAACCTGAGGACATCCTTCCCTCCTGATCCAGTGGTTTTCGCCAGGCAGCAGCTGCTTCTCGTGTGATACACACACACACACACACGTCAGGAATCTCGTTGCTTGGTTTCTCATCGATTACCCCTTCTTTCGTCATCAGTCTTAAAATCTTTAGTCACAGATAATAAGAAACTGGTTCACAACTGGTGAACTGATTTCACACCTCCCTTCAGAGAAGAACGGGTAAAAACGAGGTCGTCAATAGGTGTCAGAGACCAAGAATCGAGTTCACAAATGGCTTCAGATAACCAATCGGACGTTTAGACTGATTTTCGGGAGGATCCAACAAGAGATCAACTGGCGTCGGGGAAGAACAAGTAACTGAAGAATCGCAACTTGTACCACGGGAGAATGACATACAGGATAATCACGACTGATTTTTCTTTTCATGTTGGAGACTCCAGTTACGGACAAAAGTAAAATACAACGACAGGCTCTAATTGGTATATAAAGAGGTTAATGAAAGAAGAAGAAGAAAAAAAAAGACGAGGAAAAGTATTACGAATTTTAGAAGAAGTGAAAACCTTCTTTTAAAAAGTGTCTGGTCATAGTTATTGAAGAAGACATGAAGAATGAAAGAGTTCCAAAGCTTCGAGGTGTAGGGAAAGAAAGTTATCAAAATGGCACACCCTTGAGTTGCCAACGTCCACACAATAATCATGTGACGCGGCAGCTTGCCGAGTATTCCTTTGTCCAGCTAGTGGTGGGAGCACACAAGCAGCCAGCTCTCGGGAGCAAAAACCGAAGTAAAGCATATCAGCGAGGGAAAGTGAACCAACATTGCGGAGTAGGGCGTGTGAGAGACGGTCCGCCGGACCACATTCACCTCAAATTTGTCAAGTAAGGATGCTGAGCTAGAACCGCCCCAGATGTAAGAGCAGTACTCCATATAGGGACGGATCAATTCTTTGTATAAACAGAGCAACTGTTCAGAAGAGAAGAAATTTCGACATCTAGACAGGACTCCCAGTTTCTTAGAAGCAGACTTAGCTATTACCGTAAGGTGAGTTCTCCCAGATAGAAGGGATGTTCCAGTAATACCAAGTATGTTCATTGAGGCAAGTGGTGGCAATACAGATCCGTCAAAGAAGAGAGGAAAGTTGTGGAGAATTTTCGTTAGAGGGATGAGCAAAAACTGGTCTTGGAAGCAATAAATCTAACCAGATTTCGTGTACCCCACTGATATATCCTATGCAAGTTTGACTTTACTGAGGAAGTTGTGTCGAGACAGAAGGCGAGTCACAGGAAGGGGCATAGGGATTAGTAAGAGAAGCATGTGGGGTGAAGAATTGTTAGAGTCATCCAAGGTGGAGTTAAAGGAGAAACAAGAATAATTGAGTTGTTTTATCTACGGCAGAGACAGCTATAGTGCCGCCAGAACGAAAAAGTGAAGGAAAGATAGAGCGACAGGAGTTGTTACCGATGCCCTTAACTGAAGACAAGAAAGACCTCTCCGTCGATGACGAGGAGAGGTTAAAGCACTTCTTTTGAAGTAAGGAATGTTTTGTCTCACGGATAACATACTTACAGTGATTACGGGCAGTGACAAATGCTGAATGGGAGTCGAAGAAAGGTGGGTTTTCAAGCCCGATATGCCTGATCCCTTGCCTGAATGGCATCAGAACAGGAACGGTCGAAGTATGGATTAAAAGAAGTGATATTCTTGGAGGGAGAGGGGATATATATATTTCCATTCCCGTATTTATAATCTCTGCTATGCGTTTGGCGGCGACAGAAGCACCACCACATGAGAGAGTAATTTACCCAAGAAAATTCAGAAAAGAATTTGCCTAAGGTATTCCAGTCAACTTTAATGAGGTGCCAAGATTTACGTTTAGGAGGTGCTACTGAGGAGGGGGGTGACCAGATGAACCAACAGGGGGCGACATCGTATAGTTACAGCGTGAGGGATTACAGGTGAAAAACAAATCCAGAATATTAGGAGAGTGGTCACAGTGGTCAGGAACATAGGTGAGGCGGGTGATAATTTGTTCTAGATCACTGAGAATGGAGAATGTAAGGGCTTCAATACCCTTACCAACCGTATGGGAAAAGTTCAACCATTTCCTACGGTGAACCTTTTGAAATCAACTAGGTTGTGGATCTCATCTTGCAGGTGAAAAAAATGTGACATCCTCATGGCAGGGATTTAGATAGTGGAAAAATTTATAAAATCTGTAGAATCAGGTGGGTGAAACGAAGAAAAACAGTGGTAGGTGGTAAACAGATTTTGAGTTAGATAACATCAGCGTTTGGGGACTCACTGTCCTTAAGGCGTGCCACAGGTGTCATGATGTTGGAACAAGCACAAACACCACCTTTGAAACGGAATCGTGAGTGGATATTATAGGTGGATATGAAAACGGGACTAGTGAGAACATCCATGGACAACTGGGGTCCCAGAGAGAAGTAAGGTATTAGGAGAGGTACTTAACATATGGTGTTCAACAGAAGAGAGGTTGGAAGAAAGGCCTTGAATGTTGGTGTAGTAAATAGAAAAAGAGGAAAGGTCGTGGGAGGAGCCGGTGCTTCAACTGCCAGACCCCTCCCTCTCATTGGCAGTAGAGTCAGGCTGAAACCCGGAGATCCTTAGCACCCCATGATGCCGGGGACTAGGGGCCATAAGTGCAGTGGACTCTACCATGATTCCAGACAAAAGATAGCAGGAGAAATTATGTGAAGAAAACGACTGATATTTGAACAGGTGTATAATGCTTGGAAGAAGATAGCAGGACTATCCCGGTAGTTCCGTTATGAAGAAGATAAAGATTAAGACCAGTAATCCTAACATGGAGGGTCTAAGACTACAGAGCAACTAACAGGGGCTTACAACTGGTATCAGAGAACAACCAGCGAGAGCTCATAAGTGGCGTCAAATATCAACCAATGGGAGGTTCACAACTGCCGTCATACAACTACCAACTGAAGGCTCACAACCTGTGTGAGAGAAGAACAAACGATGTTCACTGCTGGCATCTGAGAAATAACCAACAGCAGGTTCACAACTGGTCCCAGTGATCAGGCAACAAGAATTCACAATTGGTGTCAGAGAAGCATGAACCTCGGAGACTTGTTAGTTACTCTGCCACACAAGCTTCACAACTCCTCCACAAGTTGCAGCCTCCAGCCACCCCTGCTGGTGAGTAACACTCACTGCTACCTCCATCCACTGTACACCATACTCGTTCACCTACTCTATCACCTACACTGTACACCAGATTCGTCCTTCTCGACTTTATACCAGGCCCGTCCTCCTGCCCTGCCAGAGCCGCTCTACTTATAAAACTATTCATGGTTAATTTCCTTCCTTTGCTCACTTCTCCAAAGTCCGTTATCAACGCCAACAGCTCCTGGGAGGACTCGCTCGCCATATTAATGAGCTTTTTGTTGCTTCATTATTAACTTTTTGGTACTTGACGGGTTAGGACAAAACTTAAGTTCGCGTGCGCGCACGTGCGTGCTTTCGTGTGTGTGTGTGTGTGTGTGTGTGTGTGTGTGTGTGCGCGTGCGTTTGTGTGTATGTGTGTGTGTGAGCGTATGTGTGTGTGCATGTGTTTGTGTGTGTGTGTGTGTGTGTGTGTGTGTGTGTGTGTAAATACCTATTTTTAATTCCCTATTTTTACTCTAGATAGTGTTATGCTCGTGGGGCCCCATCACTTGAACTTTCCCTGCCACCGTGAAACGTGTACGTATTTTCTGTTTCTTCATTCAGTTCAGTTCAATTATCCACTACTGTTATAGTATGATAGTATCTCTTTAAACCTTTTTCCATAAGTTTCTTCTTTAGTTTCATGCTATGACTTCTGGTTTTCTATACCTGCATCCTTTAACGAACTTTTTACCGTCTGTATCATCAGGCTGATCTAAAAACTTTAAGGTTGTAATCAGGTCAACCCTCATTCTTCTCTTATCCATGGAAGGCAAATTTAAGGGCTCCCTGTTCTGTCTCTGTAATTCAGTTAGTTTAATTCGGGTACCATCTTTGTTGCCTTCCTCTAGACCTTTACTATCAGTTTTTTGTGCTTTTTCAAGTACGGTGAGCAAACGAGTGAAGCTTACTCTAGATTTGGTCTATTGTAGGATGTGAACAGTTTGATGAATATTTCCATACTGATGTACTTGAATGCACTTGCGTATTTGTCAGCAGACAGTTTGTCACTCTAACTCTTCTCCTAATGTGGGACTCTGGCAACCTTTTAGGTAAAATGTCAACTCACAATTCCCACTCAAACAGACCCCTGCCGTTTATTTCCTGTTAGATGGCATTCATAGTGAAGCCTTCCTTCACTGTGACCCACCCCCATTATTTTATATCTAATTGGGCTGAACTTTATCCACCATGTATCAGACCAACTTTGGAGTCTGTTTAGGTCCCCTTGTAAGCTGAATGCAATCCTCCTGGCTTTCTCCTTTCTGTATGACCTTTGCTTCATCCGTAAACATATTTAGGCCCATACCATCTGGCAATTCATTTACATGGATCAAGAAGAGTAATGGTCCCAGAACTGAACCCTGCGGCATTCCACTGGTAACCTCAACCCATTTCGAGAAGGCTCCTCTGACATACGATTTTTGTTCCCTGCTTCTAAGATAATCTGTTCATCAAAAGAGTCTTTCCCTTATTCCTGCCTGGTCGCAGAGCTTCTCAATCAGCCTCCCATGTGATACAGTGTCAAATGCTTTTTAGTGGTGCACACACAAACAGTTCATCCAACCTCCTCTTTTGTCTGAAACAGAGGAGGTTGGGTGGATTTTTTTCTTTTGTTTGTGTGTGTGTGTGTTTTTTCGGGAGGGAGTTAGATTAAACTCTTGCGGCATTATTTCTACAGACAGCCAAAGATGTTTGCAAGGGGTTGCACCTGACGGGTTGCACATCAACGACGGGCTGCCTTTCTTAGCAAAACTCCTCAGTGAGTCTACTCGTGCGTGTTAGTGGGGGGTGGGGGGATGTGTGGCAGGATCATCCACCTTCGTAAGTACTTCCCTTGACAACTCCCAGTCATTCATGAGAGAATCTTTAAGTAAATTACCGAAACGTGTACAGCAAATTTTCATTGTTAATGACAGCTGCATTAGGAGAAGGTTATGAATTTTTGGGTGTAAATATTTATGGAGATTTTTCTTGGAGAATATGCAGTTTCCAGGGTAATCCCATTTAACACTGGCAGAGGAAACAAAGTAGGCGGTGGTATTTTAATTAAAGTCAACCTTAATCATGTACTGAAAAGCGTAGTGGCTATTAATAATGTTGACGCATTGTTTGTGAAATGAGACACTAGCTTCGTTGACAAAATAAGTATTACAACTAGTTTACAAGGCTCCCACACAGACACCAGAGGCAGACGAATACTCTACGACCAATTAGCAGTAATTTGCAGTGAACACAATTCGATCATAGTGGGAGATTCTAATATACCTACTCGTGAAGTGAATATAGTAGAGCTAGTTCTAGATACAAAAGACCTCATGGGTAATGTCGTGGCTGGAGAAAAATTTGGTGCAAGTAATCAGAGACAAATGATTCTTGAGTTAATTTTCCATACTGTCGGTAATGTTGGTCAACATGTCACTCTTAAAAAACCTTTGCCTTACTCTTAAAAACATAAGCTGGGACGATTTTGTAAATGAAAATGATATGGAACGGTGGAAAAGTTTTAGTGCGACACTCAAAGTAGTGGGGGAACACAGGTGCCACATTGTAGCAGATGAAAATGTTTTAGAACGATGCCAAAATGATGGAGAAGCGAAATAAAAAAACTATTTTTTTTTATGTTGAAGGCTCCAGTCACACACAAGAAGCTTAAGACGAGAAACAGCCAATATGATAAGGGAGATTACATTTATTTGGAAGAAAAAAATATGTCAAACCAAACGACATTGAGTGTATACTGCTGAAGGGAAACTCCGTAAATTTTTATACTTGTGTAAGAAGCATGAGTCTTTACCCAGTCAATTTGTTCATTACCCACAGAAAACAGCAACTTGTTTTAAGAAAATTATTCCTTGGCAAAAGACCTAAATGACTGGCAATTCATCCAGGATACCACTGAAGACGTATCTCGTGTTAAAGGTCCAGCTCCTTTGACAGCGGAGAACATTTTGCGACATACTTGCGTACAGGAACAGATATAAAGACAACATTAAACGGAATAAAAGTAAATAAAACGGCTCATCCTGATAAGCTTTGCCCAAAAATAAGATAGTTAAGCTCTCTTCTCGACTGCTCTTCCACTAAGTCAATCGCTACGGAGAAAGTTCTATTTAATTGGAAGTTTGCCGGCGTTAACAACCGATGTCCAATAAGATAATAAGTTTGCCCGGAAATTACTGTCCATTAAGCTTAAAGTGTGTAGCTTGCAAATTTATGGATGGAAGACATAATTCAAAACAAGGCTGTGAAGTAATCGGGTGATCACCTGTTGAATTAGTGATTCTCTGCATGGTTTTCTATATAATCGTTCGCTTCTAACATATATGTTTGATTTCTCTACGATATAATGAACACACATGGTGAAAGTAAAGAAGTTGATGTTGTCTATTAGGACTGTCAAATAAAGTTCAACACCAAACACTACTAGCAAAAGTTAAGTCACATAGAGCAGTAAATGGAGTTTTACTCCGATGGTTAGAGAATTGCTTGACTGGTCGTAAATAAAGAGTTATGATTAACGGTCAAGCCTCAGAAAAGTTACACGTAACATATAATATATCGCTGGGGGTCAGGAACAGTTCTGTTTCTGAGAAACAGCATTGACACGGATAATGGACTGTACTATATCAAAATTCACAGACGTCATGAAGCTGAGAAATACAGCTGCTACAGAACGTGAAACTGTACATTTGGAAACTGACACAGAAACTGACTCACAGGTGGAAAAAGAAATTTGATATAGACGAGCGCAAAGTTTTACATACAGAAGGTAAAAAAAAAAAGAAAAAAAAAGGAAAAAGAAATCATCCACAATGAATTATGATAACCTACGAAACATAAGTTGGGAAAAAAGATTTGGATGTAATCATCTCCGATGGTAGGACCTGAGGCCAAAGAGGCAGTAGTTAGAACCGGTAGAAAAGGCATTCGATTTCAAGTCCAAGAAACTAATCCTCACTCTGTAATTCCCTGGTGCGTCTGTCCCTCGAATACTGTGTTCAGTTATGGTCATTCAACTTTGGAACAGACATGGTTAAAACGTACAGTACAGACAAACAGTTACTTCAGGAGCAAGGAGGTCTCTGTAGCGGTGATGTGTCTGCAGTTTATTGTCAAACTGCTGTGTGAGCTGCCGGTGTTGGTCGGAGGGGGTGGACAGGTTCAGCGAGATGAGGACCTCTTAGTAGGTAGTGTAAGATGGGCTCAGGGTGATTCTGTATGCTCTTTTCTCCACTCCTTCTGGCCAGTTCCTCTGTGTAGCTATTAGTGAGGAAGACGAGGCTGGAAAGGCGTGGGTGAGCTTAGGTATAATGAAGATGGTATAGACTTTCCTGCGCTCAAACGGTACGACACCTAGTGAGCTCAGTCGGCTGAGAAGGCACAGACGGTATGAGGAAGATTCGATGATAGTGCTGACATGAAACTTCCTGTTTAAACCGTCATTTATAGTGACACCAAGAAGTTTGAAAGCTCTGGCTACCCGGAGGATGTCAGGTCCAAGTGTGATGTCTGGGGGCAGGATGTTATCTGCAACCAAGTTGATGTGAATAGAAAAAAAAATATCTTTGTGCGACTGATGGTGACGTCGTTGTCAGTAGTCCATTCCAGAAGGTTGTAGATGATGCTCGGAAGGGCACTAAAGTCATGAGAATTGTTGTTGATAGAAATTCCAAAGGTGGGGTCGTCTACATACTTCCAACGGTGGTCTATATCCCTCAGGGCCTCACTGATAAGGATGAAGAAGCAAAGCGGCCTCCTCCCCCTCCATGTTGGCGGTTGTGTGACACCGCACATTAGGAGTATCAAGGTCGAGGTGTCTTCCCTAATGCAGACGGCTTGGTGTCGCCCGGTCGCCAGCCACGAGACGAGACATCCCCCTGAGTTTGTTACTGGAAATGAGTGTTACTCTCTTGGGACTCAACCTCCCAATCTTTATTTTCTATCGTAATCTCTTAAATTTCTTCATGTTCTCAACATTCAGTGCCTGCAGAAACACCTCCTCCCACTCGTCCATTGATCTGTTACTGTGGGAGTACTTCCTTTTTGTTTCGTGAATCTTTTTTTTCGCTCATATTCCTCATGTCCCCCAGATCGAATCCTGACCTGAGCGAACTGTTTTCATTTCAAAATCTTTAGAATCCACTGAGGAGCTTAACCTCTTAAACACAGCACAAAAGACCCTTGATACAGACGCTACGCCCCTTGGGTTAAGATGGTGTAACCTTCTACCTGGCCGAGCCAAAAGGTCACGCCATTACACCTAAGGATCGCACTGTCTTGCCTAAAAGGTTAAAAGCTGTGATCTCTTTTCTTTTTCCCTCAGGTGTTATCTTTCGTTCCAACGTGGAAGGGTCAACGCCTGCTGATCTTTCCCCGTAGCTTAGTAAAGTGAGAGAATCAGACTTGTGACACATACTCTCTCTCTCTCTCTCTCTCTCTCTCTCTCTCTCTCTCTCTCTCTCTCTCTCTCTATATATATATATATATATA
>JAYMFT010227209.1:0-11255 GCA_038088735.1 Panulirus argus
GCGGGAAATGGAGAATATGTATGAAAAAAGTATATATATATATATATATATATATATATATATATATATTCAGACTGAGAGTAAGGGAGGGCGGAAGTTCCTGTGACGATAGCAAAGAGGAAAACCCAATGAGCGGGAGGCGGGTGGTGGGAACTCAGCATGCTTTTTTTCCCAGAAATCATTAAACAAAGGAAGCTTTCTACTACATCAAAGAAACGAAGTGTCACATCCAGATTTGTTAATGTCAGTAGCAGAGAGAGATTACAAACAACATACATAATTTTAAAATATTTACTGTCGTAAGACTGTCAGTTGTCCTTCAAGAGGGATAGACGAGCTAGCCTCAACCGCTGTACCTGTGGGATTTCCAAGAAACGAGAGGTTAGAACTGCAGCCGCTGGAAGTGTAGATGATGTTGTCTTCAACCATATTTTGGTGTTAGGTATTGTGTGGCCCTGTGGATCAAATTTTGTATTCTTCGATGTTTTGTAAATAAGAAATGCAGTACGTCCAGTACCTTTTTTTGATGATTAATTTTAATTCTATCACTACATCAGGCAACAGGGTCAAGGGGTGTGTGTATTTGTTTAAGCTGTGTTAAAGCTGTATCCGTAGAAGTCCATTAAATATAGAAGAGTACTTTCCAAGGCATTGCCGGAGACCCCCATTGACTTAATATGCTACGATCGTCTTGGCGATTATGACGCTTTGGCCTTCAACATCTTCCTGGATAAATAACAGTGCCCTGGCCTTTACTTCAATAAACAAGTTATTATACTTCAGGGTACGGAGAGGACAGAAAGCCATTATTATCATTCTCCGGACACACACGTAAAGAAGACACGAAATGAAAAACCTGCCACCTATTGAGAGATTACAGCTATCAGATTACACCTGCACAAAATCCAGCCTGATAAAGGACCTTTAACTAGATACGATAAGGGAGGCTATCACTCAGTGAAGGGGAATCCTCCAGGAACTGACTGGGGTAGTGAGGGGTTCGATAACATGGCCAGGGAAGTGTGAATATTATCTGGGGAACTGAATCCTGTAGAGTTGTAAACCGCCAGCCACAGCCCTAGGACCAGACCTAAACAGGTTTGTGTTACGGTCAAGCAAGCGCGTCTTCAGGATTTGGTGGGTGGGGGAAAGGGCTACGTAAATTGATCTTTCAAACTGTAATATTACTTAAAATATTCCGTCAGTTTGAGTGATCTATATGATTAAATATTTCTCTCCACGAGTCGTATCGTTTCGATTTTCAGACTAGAAACAGACTTGAAGCAGTACGGGACAATCTATTCTTTCCATGCTAAGTTTTGAATTAAGGACTTGCTGTTCTTGATTGTGTTATGTGTGTGGGTGTTAAAAACTGTGTGAGTAAGAAGTCAGTGGACAGACAGGTGGGAATTATGATCCATCTTACCTCATGGAAGCCAATCTTACCATGCAAATAGAGCACATCCTCAGCACTTATGGGTCACTGAGGTTGAATAATAATAATGATAATTATAATAACAATACTAATATGCAAGGAGTAAAAGACACGCATATGTATGGCGTTATAATAATCGGTGTTGTTATAGTGTTGTTAACCTAAAGTTGTGTATCGCAATTATTTTCATCGACAGCATATAGCAATGTACACTGCATGCTATAAACTTATTATACTGCCATACATAAGAACACTAAGAACACGAATCCTTGGCTTTTGGTATGATTTTTTAAAAAATGCAAAGGGTTCTGGTTTCCATATATTACGCATGACAGCTACAGTGTGGATGTGTTTAAATGAGGCCATTATTCGTTTGTTCCTGACACTGCCTTACTAAGATAGAAGCAATTACGTGTAAGAAATTAAATAGCGTAGAAAATGTTTATTGCAAAGTTTTGTTTTATGGGATGATAAAAAGTACTTACTGATTTAAAAGGTAATGTTACAGTATGTCTAACTGAGGCAAGATTATCACTAATGAGTCTGCAGCACATATTACTTGTCAGTGAATCTCAATGTATTCTATGCAGTATACCTGTTTCTAAATGTCTGGAGCAATATTTATATAAATCTTAAAAACTTTCATCGAAAGAAAAAAATATCCTTACAAAAGCAAAACAGTTGAAGCTGTGAATACTAACACCTGAATTACTTGAAAATCACAAATGACCATCAGAATCATGCACAAGTGAATGGAATGAAAAAGAGTCACTTACAACAATAAAACTGAAAACTTAATGATGCCATCTGTGAATTCATGGGAAAAAAAATTCCAAGCTATTATGTTATATATTATAGCTGACAGAAATATATTAGAATACAAACTTTCATGCATTATTATCACGAAATTACCACTACACTGGACACTAACACATAACTACCACAGGTACCACATCTGAACTACAGTGCTGACTTCATTACTTCAGTATAACTAGGAGCTGGTGTCCTACTACAACACTACTACAGCAATGCTACCAATTTATACTTAAACCTTTAATTGTGTGTTTAAGTCAAATGCCCAATAAGACATAAAGACAAGCAGATGAAAACTGCTGATTAGAATGAGACCTAGCATCAGGGGTGCAGGAACTAATTCCAAGTAGTGGGGACATGTTATGACATTTTCTGGACATAATTATCTGTATAGAGTTGCAGAATAACTTGTCTCTCCTAACACTACAGAAGTATAATGTTACCTGGATTGGAATATTTTCTTAGTTTATGAAGAAATACTCTCTAAGAAATAGGGAAGGCTCTCAAATATCATTTGGAAGCATACAGCAGGCAAGATGAAATGAGCACAATGAAGGAGAGAAATCTACAGACCATATTCCTCGACTCTTGGTCAGACAGAAATCGAGAAGTAAAGAAACTGGTAGAAAACTAATAGATTATATTCATATTCATTGTGGATTTAAAGAAGGAAAGGAAAATTATGGTGTTACAGTGATCCAAAGCTGTCAAGACACATGATAGCTGTAAAGTTGATAAATGAAAGAATCACAAAGGTTATTATCAAGGCACTAAGAGAAAAGTTTGTTTTCCAGGTTTATGCACCTGAACAGGATCTTGCAGTATAGTTTAAAGAGCAGTTTTTATGAGGAATTGGATACTGGTTAAAATTATTCCTAATCGTGAAAAAATAATTGTAATGGAAGCCTTGAATGGTTGAGCTGGAAATGATAGAAAACTTACAAAAAACATACTCTGGGCCTCTAGGGAAAAAAAAAAAAAAAAAAAAAAAATTGAGGGTGAAAAATTACTAGTCATGTATGGACATAGAGGAGATGAAAACCGCAGATAAAAAGCAAAGCAAAGCTCTGAAAAACTGGCTATTAAACAAAGCATTAGAAAATGGATTAGTATACATCATCAAAGGGGGCAATGTAGTGTCTGAAAGTTTATGAAAACAGAATGTGAAATACAGTTCATTAGAGAATGAACAAATTATTTTTAAAAAATTACTAACTGTACTACAGGAAGATTATGATGGAGAAGAACTTAATATAACTGGCTCTCAAGGAACTGCTATTAGAATGGCAGAAATGGACAGTTGCATGGAGACTATGTCTATCTATCTCTTTATATATCTGATGCCCATTCCCTCTGGGAACTCCCATCAAGGGATGGCCAAGGCAAAAGAGTCTCCATTTATCTCTGTCCTTTGATGCCTACCTCGCATACACATGGCCTTTCATTCACTCTTCCTCTGTTTCTCTCCCTTTAGTATTCCTCCACCCTGTTTGCCCATGTTACTCACACCAACCCCTTTAATTGTACTATCATACACTCTCCTTGTAAGCTTCCAGTTTTGCATTCTTTCCACATGCCCAAACCACCTCAAAGTATTTCGTTTCACCCATTCTACCACTCCACAATTCACTCCCTTTGCATTCCCTACCATACCACATCTCTCATACACCCTTTCATTTCTTTGTTCATTCCATCTAGTCACACCACATGCTCTTCTCAAATAGCTCATTTCCACAGCCTGGATTCTTGACCATTGTGCCTCATGTTTTGGCTGTATAGGTTAGGAGGACTATGCTGTCCCTTAATCCTCTCTTCACTTCCATACATACACCTCTCTCCTTCATTATTCTATTAAGGGACCCAAAGACTCTTCTACTTTGTACTGCTCTCTCCCTTATCTCTCTTTCCATATCACTACACTTACCCAAGACGTCTCCTTAGGTACTTAAATTTTCTCACTTCTTCATGTCTTTTTCCCCTCATATCCAAAGCACAATTTAGTACACTTTCTTCTTTTACTCTATATGGTTTTACAAAATCTATACTCTCATTCCATTTCCTTCCAAACACCAATACTTTACTTTTACTTGCATTTGCCTTCAGTTTCCTTCACTTACACATATCATAAAACACACAACCCTCTGCAACTCCTCTTCACTCTCCGCACACACCCATGAGTAATGAATACTGGAAAAGGAACGGACATAAATGGTGAGTACCTATTGAATTTTTTTAAACAGTAAGCAAAAATGTGAAATCCCAACGAATGAATGTAATGAATATTGTCACCTTTGACACAGATATTGAAAAGAAGTATAGTCACATTAAGAAATTCATCATATCTAAGCTACTGGATGTAACATACCCTTGAAGATGCAGGGCCCTGTAAAAGGGGTCTTAGAGGATATATAATTGAAATTATACATGTGCAAATAAGAAATGCTGTGTGCCTGCTTGTGGTTAAGCCATGAGTGAAATCATCTTTGGCAAGGCTGTATCACTGGAGCACAATCTCTTTGCAACCATCCTTTCCATTACTGATTGTAGTGCAGCCTTGAAGTGGCAGAAGCCCCATAAAAGGGTCTTGCGGTTATATAATAAAAATAATAAGATTGGAAAAGAGGCACAATCAAGTGAGGGCACCTTGTGAAAATTATACTTGGCCATTATGGATATCAGCATAAGCAAGCTTTTACCAATGTTATGGCATGATCTGCACTGTTGCATGCTTCTCCATTGATGGCATTTGCACCTCTGTTTAAAGACATATCCAAATAAAGATGTAGCAGTTGTTTTACCTTTAGTAAGGCAATCTGTTGTCAAAGGGCTATTACCTTCAAGAATAATGAATTCATATCAACTGTAGTCATGACCAATAAGTACTCAATACAAAGTTGTTTAAGGAAGATGTTACTATTGTGTTTGTTAATGTGACTTCCCACTAATGAAGTCTATTTTGTCTACTGTCCAGAAGGCAGAAGCATGTGTTGCACCTTTCCAATGTCCATAAGAGGAAATGGGATAAGAATTGCAATTTCACCCTTGGCAATTTATTATCATAGCATGTAACAGATAAACTGTATGTAAATCTCTACATAGATTAAACAAGATACTTAAGTATTAGCTTGTACAGCATAAAAAGGTAAGTGTACCATACATCATTATCCACATTATACTTTACAGAATATGAAGTCTGGTCTGATACATCTTGGTGTTCACAACACTTCATGAATTTGTACATCATTATATTTGAGGATTTTTAACTATGAGAGATTTTCAGAGATCCCTCTGTTTGATTTTGTTTGTCCTGTCTCTGCCACTTGCTGCGTTCGAGCTTCTACATTTTCTACGCTGACTTTCCTTTCCACTTTTGACAGATCATCCAAACCTTCCTGTAAAGGTTATAAAGAGAGAAGAAAATTTAGATGATATTTTTTCAAATATATTGTGCATAAAAAGAAAAGACAATTGTGCTTGAAGAAAAACTACTGTCAATGCATCTTTTTTAATGACCATATTGGAAAAGATTAAGCTTTAATAGGGAAACAATGATAAAGACACCATATAAATAATACATCATCACATACTAGTTTTGAAGGTCAAGCCAAAAAGGCTTATATTTCAATCATATTATGTAATTTCTATAGAAAAATTGAAAAGGTTGGGAATCAGAGTTAATTTTCTTTAATTCTAGAATATATAAAGAATTCAAGAAACCTAGAACAAACAAAATAACAGAGATATATAACTTTAAACTGTTTTGATGCAAGTCATATCCCCTTGAAACAAATTAACATTCCTGGAAGAGGCATATGGGTCAATCAGGCTCTCCAGTTACTTTAAGGTGACCAATTCCTTTGACTAAATATCTTGACTAGTTCTTTTGTCTTGTTCAGTTGATGGAATGTTCTACTCATGGAAATATGAACAAAATGAAATATAATCAAAGAATCTTAGGCTCTTGATAAAGTGTAAGAATGATGTTTTCTGTCCATCACCATTACTCCAGTCCCAATATAATGGGGTGGATCAGGTAGACAAAGCCTCTACTACATTGTTCATACAATTCTTAACCCATATCCAATGTGTTAAACATGCAGAAACACACTTCAAATTCACTGAAAGCTGAGAAATTTGGCAAATTAAAACAAATGAGTGATGCTGCTGCAGTGTCAGAATCTAAATATTCCCCTGATGAGAGTACAGGATAGTGCCTTTTTCATAGTAAAATGTTTTCATCAGCTGTTATCTTTGGATAAATCTGAGGTAGAGGGAAGCCAAAAGGCCCTCTGAATTAGAAATATTACTCCCTTTCATATGAAGGCAAGGAACCTTACAAACAAGTGATGATTTAGAATACAATATGATCTGTTTTTCAGGTCACAGGAAACCATCTACTGACACTGACAGTAAGTTTCTACAATATTTCAAATGATTCCAATTTGAACAAATGAAATTTCAAATATCTTCATACTTAGAAGATTTAATAAAAGTCTGCATTAATCTTTTTTTGAAACATTATATAAGTAAGGTATTTATAACAAGAACCTTAGTCAGCAAAAATTCTCTCCTCATTTGCCTTTTCTTAAATAGCCTTGATTCAATGGACTAAATAATCTTTTTTTAACTGACCACTTCTGAAAAGGGCAGACCTAGTGACTTGGATTTTCTAAGCATCTCTGTCCTTTATGTCTGCCCAATGGAAGATCTCCTAAATGCCTGAAAACTTTATCATTTTCTTTGTTAGTCTCTTAAATTCTGACCTTTCATGTGGATACATATCTCTACATAAGTCAGTCATATATTTCATAACCAATGCTTCTAAACCCCAGAGTCAAGCTTCTAAGGCTGTGCTTTTTGCTTTTAGAGTCTGTATGCTTTCCAGAATTGGTCTACCTTTTAAAGGATGAATTTAGAAACATATTGAATGGTAAAACAGCATTAGGTAGAAGTAGTTGGTTGAAACATTAAGTAGACACATTAGGTGGAAGTAGCTGATAAGAACATTGGGTAGGAATCTCCGAAAACACAGCCCTAGAGTTGCCCTCTGACAGTGGCCTGTTAAAGGTGAGGTAGTAAAGAATAAGAAGCAGCACTGGAGATCATCAGTTATGAAGACTTTTTTACATGGCTACCTCCTTAAGGAAGTTCCCGAAGAGTACAGGCATCAGATATATAAATTGAATGGCTCTGGAATAGCAGCAAAAGAGGACTTTATATCAAAGAGGTAATTTCATGATAACTTAGTGATTTGTACACTGACCTGAAGTTGCTTCAATCTAAATGGCAATGGTGACATTTAAGCCCAATAAAAACTTGAGTATCGTGCAAGAATGAATTACCTCAAGTATTTCATACACTCTGAATCAAAGACATCTTCATGAGACCATATGCTATAGTTATAAAGAGAACCTTAACAATGTTAAAGGCTCAAGAATTAATCATTTCAATGATTTCAACAGCCTTAGGATCTGATCTCAAACTTTACCAACAGTTATTTCAAAGAAAAAAGTACTTCTAACTTAAAAACCTTACAACCATATTTCCTTGCATATAAACCACAAGATGAGCTTTGGGAGGGGGGGGAAAGAGAGAGAGAGAAAAAAAAATAGTTGGGCCACTACTCAACCTAGCGCCCCAAAGCTGAATCACCACTTTGAAACTTGCATCAAAATTACCACCACATTCAAAATCTCTCACATGCTTTCTTGCCTTAAATATAAATAATAATGATTCACATTCTCTTTTTAAGAAAACTGGTGACAAATGTAATATAAAATGAACTAAAACCACTAAAAATTAAAAAAGTACAAATTCAAATGCAAGTAGCTAACAGTGTGACGTATCTGACAAAATCATTCAACTTCAATATTTATACTCCCCTACATACAAACTAAAAAGCATAATATAATCTTTAGTTTACCTTGTAGACATGGCTTAACAAATTTTAGTAATAGTCTTAGTAGTGGTGAATAAGGTGAAATGATAATGGTGGTGGTAGATGTGACTGTATTTAGGTGGTGGTGGTAGAGATGACTGTGGTGAGTTAGTGGTGGTAGAGGCCACTCTTTGTGGCCTCTTTGAAGAGTTTTAACGACACTGTATTCTACTACAAGCTGCATCTCTACTTTTGTTGTCTTTCCAAGGAAAGATGTGAAGCTTATAACTGAGTACAGTATATCATCATGGTATTGATTAAAGCCTACATTTGTAGCATCTTTTCTAATGAATGTACTGGTTATCATCTGTTTAACTGCATTTCTTTCTTAATACAACACTAACATTTCATGCCAAGCAGGTAGCTTTGCAGTGATATCACTGGTAGTAGTTAAAATCAGATGCTAATAATTCATCAACTTCAGCTGTAGTTTCTGCTAAAGCCATCAGCTAAACTGAGTGGAATTGCCTATTATGTCCACAAAATAAAAAGTTACCACTTGAATTTCTAACCTAATTGAATATCTTTCTGTCTACATACCACTTTTTATCACTAAATTCATATGCTAACATACCATTTGGCTGAAGGAAGCAACAACAAGGTGGTGATGGTCAGTGTTGTTCTGGTGATGCTGTGAGGAACCTGGTGGTTCCAAAACTACCATTTGCTGGCCTCCCATCACAATCTCACTACCAACAACCTGGTATCCACCACTGGGTAAGTTCATCTGACAAAACAAAAGAAAATCATCCATACCATGAAGTTGGGTTTGAAGATTATTTGAGTAAGTAAATATGAAAAACAGAAATTCAGATAATATCAGATGGAACCAAGCATAATTCAGTGTGCTATAAAAGAAAAATTCCATAAGTTATCATACTACCATTAATACAAATTCACAAAAATCGTAATTCTGTTTAAGTTACAGAATAAGTAATGATTCCTCCAAATCTTATTACTCCATGCAAAGAGTGCAATGTATACTTTTCCTCTAGTGCCAATGACCCTATAAGCATTGCCTAAATGAGTCATTTTTAACCTTCCAATGAAAATCTGATGAAATCGTATCTTCATAAGGCTACCTTCTGATGTTTTTTTTTCTTTTTTTGGAAGGACAAAATATTTTTGCCACGCCTTTACAAAATAAGCCTGATATCTCTTACACCATCATAATGAAGAACACCATACCAATCTAAGCAACAAAAACCCCGTCCTATTGGGTTACAAAGACAGAGCTCTATAACAATGTCTCCATATAACTTTCCCAAAACACACATTACACTAATTGCTTTTCTTTGTTTTTCTCACTTTATTAACATCCTCACACCTTTCTCCAACTGTGTATGCATATTTTAGAGATCATTCTCCCTACTTCTTTCTCATATATATTCAAGAAATAACAACACATTCATCTTGTTAACAGAACTCTTTTTCTAATTATACTTCATCTTTCATACTTTAATATATAAGTATACAAGAAGTTACTAACAAGAGGCATCTCTAATTCAAACTGAGGATTCCCTGGGCCATCTCCCGAGCCTTCTGTCTCTGCTGCAATTTTGCCTTCCTGGGTAATTGTCAGTGGAGCTCCACTGTGGATTACATGTCCCTCATTTGTCAGGAGACCTAAGTGTTCACTTTTCATGAAGGATGATGACTGTGATGTTGCAATCACAATATCCTGTCCTTCACTGGCAGCTAAGGATGAACGGGAGACCACTTCCAGAGTGCCATTTTTGCTGTTCTTTATCTTGGAGTCTTGAAAACTTTCATCTCTTCTGTGCAAGATTTTTTCTGTACTACCAGTGGTGCTATATCTTGTTGACATACTTCCATAGTCAAGGGTCTTCCCCTGATTCTGACCAGCAATTGCTTCTACATATCTTAAGTCTCCATCTTCAGCATACCTCATGGCAATTTCTTCATCATATGAGCTATTCAAATGGTCACTTGCTATGTTTTCCACCACCTCAATTTTAACATTCTGTGTGCCTCCTGGATCTGTGGAAGAGTTGCCAGATGGGTCATCTTGCTTTAAACGTTTAAGGCGACGCCAAATAGTTGTTTTTGATACCTGCAACCATACAGAAACATTGTAAGAAAAGTACACACACATTTCACTTATCCACTGATTCACATTTCAATATATGGATAATGATATTTTGCAAATAATTCTGAGCACATACAGAATGAAAAACAGAATATGCACTAACAGAAACAAAAAACAGAAAGAGAAGGTGCAGAGGAGAGCAACATAGATGGAACAAAACTAAGAGAGCCAAGTTACAGCATGAGATTAAAGGCCATAAATTTGCCTCATAATGGAAGGGAAAAGTTTAAAAGACATGATCATTACCTTCAAGTATCTAACTCATTTTGATAATGTTAACAGTGAACAGTTCTTCAAAAAATGCAGACTGACAGTAAAAAGTTCTTCAAAATATGCATACACTGAGCAACCACATGCCAAAACAAGAAACTGCACAATATAATCTATCTATCTATCTATATCTCTTAAACCCATTCCCTTTGGGAAATCGTCAAAGGGATGGCCATGGCAAAAGTCTCCATCACTGGTGAACTTCTGTGCCTCACTCTTAACAGGCCACTGGCAGAAGGCAACTCTAGTACAGTGTTTTCATAGGCTCCTACAAAATGTTCCTACTAACTACTTCTACCTAATGTGTCTACTAATGTTCCTGCCTAATGTTCCCATCTAATGTTCCTACTTACTACTTCTACCCAATCTTTCTACCTAATATTCTTATGTAGTATAATCTCACAGGAAAGGAGATGAAAACGAGCAGCTCCAAGCTTTCGACTTTAATTCAAGTCATCTTCAGGGCAACTGACGAATTTTTGTGAAACAGTAGCATATATGCTATAGAGAAAATACTTGACCTCACACCTGAGAGGGGGAATGTCAAAGGTAGACCTGACTGCCCATCTGAGGGGTGGAGTGGGTAATGGTAAGGGATAAACCTGACCTCAATAATACAAGCAAGGCTGGAGACACACAGTAAAACATTTTATCTGTTACAATTATTTAAAGCTTTTTTAATTTTATCA
>JAYMFT010227220.1:0-11255 GCA_038088735.1 Panulirus argus
ATATATATATATATATATATATATATATATGTATGTGTGTGTGTGTGTGTGTGTGTGTGTGTGTGTGTGTGTGTGTGATTAGCTATTTGTACTGTAAGGGGAAGGAGTTTTACACTTGTGGGAACCTATCTCTGAACATTCTCTAATGCTGTACAACTTTTAAAATTCATGTGTGCTATCTGCATTAACTATGTCCTTAATCATACAATTCCATTCATCCAACACTCTTAAACTATAAAAGTACTTCTTTACATCCTTTGTGACAATCTTTTTGCTAAACTTTATGTAATGTCCTCTTATCACTCTATCCCTACATCTTTCAAAGAGATTTTCAAGTCTACATGATTGATTTGTCATGAAAACTTAGAGGTTGTGATTAAGTCACCCAACACTCTTCTCTCTTCCAAGGTGGGCGAATCTAAAGCCTTTAGCCTTATCCTGTAACTTAGCTGTCTTAATACTGGTACCATCTTTTGTTTGTGTGTTTGTAATTAATTACCTATTAGTAATCATCTATTTGAAATGCACAGGGAGGGAGTTTTACACTAATGGAGCCCCATCTCTTGAACACTCTCTACTATCATACAGCCTCAAATTTATGTATGCTGTCTGCACCATCCATGTCCTCAATCAATCTGTTCCATTCGTCAACCACTCTTGTACTATAAAAGTATTTCTTTACATCGATATTTAAAAGTTCCTAACTTAGTTTCATGTTAAATCCTCTGGTTGCTCTATCCCTACATGTCTCAAATATTTTTCAACTGTCTGCTTTGCCATTCTCTTTTAACATCTTAAACATTGTGATCAGCTCACCTCTCATTCTTCACTCTTCCAAGGTGGGTAAATCTAAAGCCTCCAGCCTTTCCCTACAGCTTAGCTCTTTAATTCTGATACCATTTTTGTAGCCCTTCTCTGGAACTGCTCTATGAACTCTTTGTGCTTCTTTTTGGTAACTAAACCTGAGGAGCATATTCTAGCTTTGGTCTTATGTATGACATGAATAGCTTGCAAAATATTTCCTTATCTACCCATATATACTTAAAAGCTATGCTGATTTTTGCCAGCAGACAATTAATCTCCTTAACTGTTCTTTTAATATGGGACTCTAGCAACAGGTTAGGGGCAATGTTTACTCCCAAATTCTTTTCTCACACAGAGTCCTGCTGGCTAATAACCATAATGAGGCCATTTTTTGCTTTGTCCTGTCCTTATTACTCTACATTTGCTCAGGCTGAATTTCCTTAACCATGTTTCACCCCATCTTTGGAGTCTATTTAGGTCTCCTTGTAAGATGATGCAAACCTCCTTACTTTTCACTTCCCTCATGACCTGTGAATCATCTGCAAACATATTCAGGCAGGATTCCATACATCCAAGCAAGTCATTAATATAGATCAAGAGGAATCATCCTAGAACTAAACCCTGCTGCACTCTTTGGGGTCACCTCATTCCATTTGGAAAAGGCTCCTCTAACATGTATTTTTTCCTTCCTACTGAGATAATCTTTTATCCACCAAAGAAGCTTCCCCCTTATTTCTGCTTGATGATCCAGCTGCTCAGTCAATCTTCTATGTGGTAGAGTGTCAAATGCTTTCTGGTAGTCTACATACAGATAGTCCACACAGCCTCCATTTTTGTCCAGGACTAAGCTTACTCTCTCATAAAACTCTAAGAGGTTAGTTACAAATGACCTTTTTTCCTTAAAACCATGCTATTTCTCATTTAGGAAATTTCTCCTCAATTGAAAGTCATCTACTTCCTTTCTAATAATCTTTTCTAGAATCTCACACACCATACTCACTAGCCAGGCCAGTCTGTAGTTCAACACCAGTTCCTGGTCTCCTCTCTAATATATGGGTTTGCCCTTTTCCATTCTCCATTCCCCATTCAGTGATATCTTGAACAGCAATTCAAATGGTTTTCCTATTAAATCTGCTTATCGGGTTAGAACATATGATGAAATTTCATAAGGGCCATAAACCGTATATCTGTCAAGCCCTTTAGTATTCTGTTAACATCTTTTCTAAATAACTCAACAATTTCCAAAACC
This sequence comes from Panulirus argus, assembly GCA_038088735.1. NCBI lineage: Eukaryota > Metazoa > Arthropoda > Malacostraca > Decapoda > Palinuridae > Panulirus > Panulirus argus. The sequence continues at coordinate 2,054 of JAYMFT010227220.1, forward strand.
TCCTCCCCATTCCATGTCACTGGTGTTGGGCCAACAGTGTCCTTAACTATGAAAACACTTTGGAACTTGTTATGAAGTTCCTCACATGTCCTTACACATCCTCTACAATTTTATCCTTTGAATCATTTCACCTGATTTGCTGCTTGCTCCTTAACTAACAAATGACTCCTGATGATTCTATGGATAAGTTTAGGATTTTCAACTGTCTTCTGTGCAATATTCTAAAATGTTTACTTGTTCTTTTCTTATCCTATTATACTCATTCCATGCTCTCTTATACCCTGCAACTGTTGACTGGTGAGCAACTTATTTCCTGATAGATAATACCCTTGTTGAGGCCTTCTTTCACTGTGTTCCCTCCTCATTACTGTATAATTACTCATCTGAAATTTTTTCAACCACTTATCAGGGAAACTTTAGAGTATATCTAGGTCCCCTTGTAAGTGATTTGATCCTCCTCGCTTTCTACTTCTCTAATGACTTTGGCATCATCTGCAAACATGTTCAGGTTAGAGTTCAATTCTTTTGACAGGTTATTCACATTGATCAAAATAAGCAGTGATCTCAGGCAAGAACCCTGAGACATACCAATGATAACCTAAACTCATTTCAAGAATCCTTTGTTCTCTTCCACTATGCTAATCTTCTATATAACCAAAGAATCTCCACCTTGTTGTGGCCTGGCAATCCAGCTTCTTTACCAGCCTCCTGTGTGGTACAGCATCAAATGCTTTCTAATAGCCCAGATACAGCCAATCAATCCTACCTCTTCTTTTGTTTAAAAGAGAGCTCACTCCCTCATAGAAATGTTAAAGGTTCATAACACACGACCTCTTTTCCCTAAAACCATGCTGTCTCTCATCTGGGTAATTTCTACTCTGCAGGAAGTCATCCATATGCTTGTCTCATTCAGGTAGTTTCCTCTCTGCAGAAGTCATCCATTTGCTTTCTGATAACTCTTTCCAGTACTTTAGATACCACCTTTATAAGGGAGACCAGTCTGTAGTTCAGTGAATCCTCCTAGTTACTTTCCTTATAGACAGTTATGATGTTTGCTCTCTTACACTTCCTTGGCACATGACCTTTATCTAGTGACATTTTGAATATTCTATGTGGTTTCTCAAGTGTATCTGCACACATCTTCAGCAATTATGGAGATATTTCATCAGGACTGTGAGCCTTAAATGGGTAAAGACCCTTTAACATTCTCTTTATGTCCCCTCTAGATATTTCAGTGCTTTCTAAGACCTCCTTCCCATTCCAAATCACTGATGTTGGGACTATAGCATCTTCCATTAAAAAAAGACACTTTTAAACTAGTCATTCATTTCTTTGCATATCTTTATATCTTCCTCTAAAATTCTTACCTCTGAATCCTTTAGCCTTATCAGCTGCTCTTTAAGTAACAATGCACATCAGATGAATTTGTGGAAAAGTTTCGGATTGTCTTCTGCCTTGTTCTTTTTTAACTTTCCTTGCTCCTTCTTATTACCCTACACTGATTTCTTGCACTCTTAAACCTTTCATATGCTGGCTAAATGAGGTGATGCCAGTATCTTCTCCAGGGTACACTGCTATGCTTCTTTGTTTACTGACATGACATTTTCATCCTTTGCTCTGTACATAGAACATTTTCACCACAATGCCCTGGTTCTTGGTTCTTAAGACCTTCCACTTGGCATCCCTATCAACTCTACCATATGCTTTCTCTAAATCCATAAACACCACATACAAATCCATCTGTGTCTCAGTATTCCTCAAGCACATTCTTCAAAGCTAACACCTGATCTACATATCCTCTACAGTAGCACTATACTTGTATTCTGCTAATCCTCAGGCACCTCACTATGATCAATACATGCAAAGAAAATCCTAACAAACCAATAGACAACACAGTCACCCTTTTTCTTATGAAATTCAATTACAATATCATCCATTCCAGCTGCATTACCACATTTCTTCTTAAGTAAAGTTTTTCCACCTCCACCCCATTCAGCAAACTACTCTACATGACTCTCTCCCTCTGCATACCATCCTGACCCAAATACCCTACATCTATCACCCAATCATCAAACATATTCAACAGTCCTTCAATATACTCACTCTTACCCTACATCTATCACCCTATCATCAAACATATTCAACAGTCCTTCAATATACTCACTCTATCTCCTCCTCACTTCATGACAACCTGTAACCACTTCCCCTTTTGCCTCCTTCACCAATGCTCCTATTTGTTTTCTTGAATTTCACACATTAACCTCCTTCCAAAACACATTCTACCTAAAGTTTACTAATATTCTCACATCACAACCCTCATTTGCCCTCTTTTTCAACCCCTGCACCTTTCTCATGACCTCTTATTTATCCACCAATCATTTGCACTCATTCCCTATAAATACCACCTAAACACTTCTCTTTACTCTTTCACTAGTAACTTATTTCTTCATCCCACCACTCACTACCCTTTCTAGTCTGCCCTCCTCCCACCTTTCTCATGCCACGTGCATCCCTCACATATGCCAGCACTGTTTCCTTAAATACCTCCCATTCCTAACTCATTCTCCTTGCTTCATTTACTCTCACCTTTTGTCATTCTACACTCAATCTCTCCTAGTATTTCTTAACACAAAAAAAAATCTTTCCCAAGCTTACTTACTCCCACCACTCTCGTCTCACCAATATTGTTTCCTCTTTTCCATAAACCTTTAAAAATCTTTACCATTGCCTTCACAAGATAGGGAAAAAACATCCCACCAGATGCCCCTCTCAGCACATTCTCTTCTGAATTATCTCTTTTACATGCCTATCAATAAATATGTTATCCAATAATGCTGGCCATCTTTCCTAATCAAATATATATACAGTACTTCTGTTTACCTTTTTTTTAAACCAGGTGTTCCTAATCTCCAGTCCTCTTTCAGCAAAAAACTCTACAAGCTGTCCACTTTTCCATCCATAATGCTGAATATTCCATGCCCCCATTTATACCCTCAAATGTCACATTACTCACCTTCAAAGTCAAATCACCCATTACTAATACCTGGTTTCTTGCATCAAAACTGATGACACACTCACACAGCTGCTACCAAAACACATGCCTCTCATAATCATTCTCACAGCCAGGTACATAAGCACTAATAATCACCTATCTCTCGCCATCCACTTTCATTTTTTCTTATATCAGTCTAGAATTCATTTCCTTACACTCTTTCACATACTCTAACAACTCCTGCTTCAGGAATAATACAACTCCTTCCTTTGCTCTTGTCCTCTCATCAACCCCTGACATTACTTTGAAGACATTTCCAAAGCATCCTTCCCTTTTACCCTTGAGCTTTGTTGTGAGATCCAAAACATCCAGGTTTCTTTCCCTAAACATACTACCTATCTCTCCTCTCTTGTTATCTTGGTTACATCCACACATATTCAAACACCACAGCCTGAGCTTTCAAGGAGGATGAGCACTCCCTACTTAGCTCCTTCTGTTATATCTTTTAGAAATTCAAATATAAGTAGTTGTTTATAGCCCCCCCCACTTCTATCCCCTTTAGTCACCTTCTACAACACACAGGGAATACAGAGGTAAAATTCTTCCTCCCCCTAACCCCATATATACATATTTCTTTTTTATGCTTGATCACAGTTTTTGTGTTAGTGAGGTAGCACCCTGAACAGATGAAAAAAGGCTGCATCCGCTCACATCCATTCTCTAGCTATCATGTGTAATGCACCAAAACCACAGCTCCCTATCCACAATTAGGCCCCATAGATCTTTCCATGGTTCACCCTGGATGCTTCACATACCTTGGTTCAGTCCATCGACAGCATGTTGACCCCTGAATAACCTTAAACCTTACTTTTATTCACATTTACTCTCTACTTCCTCCTTTCACACACCCTTCCAATCTCAGTCACCAACTTCGGCAGTTTCACACTCAAATCTGCCACCTGTGCTGTATCATCAGCAAACAACAACTGACTCACTTCCCAGGCCCACACATCCCTACAGTTTGCATACTCATCCCTCTCTCCAAGACTCTTGCATTTACCTCCCTCACCACCCTTTCCATAAACAAATCAAACAATCATGGTGACATCACACACCCCTGCATCAGACCAACCTTCACTTGGAACCACTTACTCGCACATATTCCCTACACCCTTGTTAAAACCTTTTCACTGCTTCTATTAGCTTTCCTCCTGTGCTATATATTTTGGGACCTTCTTCAAGGCATCTCTATCAACCTTATCATATGCTTTCTCCAGATCCATTAATGCCACATACAAATCCAACTGTTTCTGTAAGTATTTCTCACTCACATTCTTCAAAGAAAACACCTGATCTACACATCCTCTACCACTTCTGAAACCACACTGTTCCTCCTCAATCTAATGCTCTGTACATGCTTTCACCCTCTCAATCACTACCCTCCCATACAACTCACCAGGCACACTCAAGAAACTTATACCTCTGTAGTTTGAACACTCATCTTTATCCCCATTGCCCTTATACAATGGCACTATACATGCACCTGCCAATCGTCAGGCACCTCAATATGACCCATATATAAATTGAAAAACCTAACTAACCAATCATAAATACAGTTGCCCCCTTTCTTAATCAGTTCAACAGCAATACCATCCACTCCAGCCACCTTGCCATATTTCATCCTATGTAAGGCTTTTACCACCTCTTCTCTCTTCATCAAACCACTTTCCATGAATCTCTTACTTTGTATACCACCCCAATCCAAAAACCTACATCTGCCACCCTACCATCAAGTACATACAACAGTCCATCAAAATACTCACCCCATCAGTACCTATTATCACATCCATTTTTACCCCTTTCATTAATATTCTTGTTTGTTCTGCTGTTTTTTGCCCTTATTCTCCTTAATGTTTATCAAAAATTGCTCACCCAACTCTCATTTACCTTCTTTTTCAATCCTTGCACCCTCCTCTTGACCTACTGACACTTTCTCTTATACATTCTCCAATCATTTGCACTCCTTCCCTGTAAGTATTGCCCCAACACTTCCCTTTTCTCTTTCACAAGCAACATTACTTCTTCATAGCACCACGCACTACCCTTTCTAATCTGCCCAACTCCCACCTTTTGCATGCCACATACATTTCTCACATATGCCAGCACTGCTTCTCTAAATACAGTACCACCCATTCCTCACCTGCTCTCTTTGCTTCATTTACTCTCACCTTTTGTCATTCTACACTCAATCTCTCCTGGTATTTCTTCAGGCAAGTCTCCTTTCCAAGCTCACTCACTTTCACCACTCTATTGTCACTGATACTGTTTCCTGTTTTCCTAAATCCTCTTCTAATTTTCATCCTTGCCTCCACAGGATAGTGATCAGACATCCCACCAGATGCCCCTCTCAGCACATTTATAACCAAAAGTCCTTTTCACATGCCTGTCAATTAATAATGGTTGCCGGCCAATCCAAACAATATTCATTGGGAAGAATAACTGTAGGAAAGAAGTGCATAGTAATATTGATCATATATAATCCTCCAAAAAATATTAATGAACTGGATCATATATACAATAAAAGCAATTAGGGAGCAATTAAAATGGTACCTGAATTAGCAAAACATGCACTTCTCAGAGATGATTAAGAAGTAATAACGTGGGATTTTAGTTTTAGAGATTGACTTTGGAAATTTGGAATCTCATGGAGACAGAGTCTTGAAGACATAAGCTTGTAGAGTGTACACAGGAAAAATTCCTATCCCTGCATGTCACTGAGCATTCTAGGATCAGAGAGATTGATTCACCGATGATAAGAATATCACACATGATACACCATTTGGAAAAAGTGATCATATAATGCTGGAGTTTAATTATGTGGTAAATGAGGACATAGAAAGAGAAGCATTGGAACTTCAGTTAAGGAGAAAATATAATCAAAGAAATTATACAGAACTCACAAACCTTATGGAAAAATTAATTGGGAAAATGAGCTATATAGCCAGATTTAAAAATAGACATACATAAGGATACATAATTAATCTTCAGCATTATATGATCACTTTTTCCAAATGGTGTATCATTTGTGATATTCTCAATATCCATATTACTATGGGTGAAGAAAAGATCTAGAATGATAGCATATCAGTCCCTCTGATCCTAGAATGCTCAGTGACATGTTGGGATAGGAATTTTTCCTGTTTACACTCTATAAGCTTATGTCTTCAAGACTCTGTCTCCAAGAGATTTCAAATTTCCAAAGTCAGTCTCCAAAACTGAAATCCCACATTATTACTACATAATCATCTCTGAGGAGTGCATATTTTGCTAATTCAGGTACCACCATTATTGCTCCCTAATTGCTTTTATTGTATAAATGATTGAATTCATTAATAATCTTTGGAGTATTTTATATGATCAACATCAATATGCACTTCTTTGCAACAGTTATTCTTCCCATCATATATTGTTTGAATTGGCCACCTACCAGTATTTCTTGAAACCAAAAGCTACCTCTTATTACGAATACCAATCCTCCTCCTTTGTCTTCTCTATCCCTCCTTGCTATCACATATACCTGTGTAGAGAACAGATGAGACTTTATCTCTTTACTGAGTTTTGTCTCCACAACACCAACATCTATTGAATACCCTACTGAATTCCACTTTATTTCTAAGTGTCTTATCCAGCTTAAGTATCTCCTGGCTAGATTACTCCAGACTGAATAAAACCATAATTCGTCAACTATCATGGCTTGATTATATCCATCAACTCTTTCTTTTATTACAGAAACTGCATCTACCATTTCTATTACATCTAGTATCAGTAATCTTTTAATCAGCATTCCCTTTTCTCTACCTCTTCTCTTTTTCTGAAATATGACCCTCTTTCATTCCAAATGTCATCAGTGATTTATGTCTATCAACCTCCAGCTTTACTAATCTCTCTTATTTTGGTACCACTCACTTTTCTGTGAAGTCCCTCAATGTTAATTCATCAACCTTTATGCTGCTGATTCCTTTTTAAATCTCCCAAACACTGATCATGTATACTTTACAGTTTTCTAAACTTTTCATCTACTGGACCATAAATGACCATAAATTAAATCAATTGCTCTGCTTCTAACAATACATATTCTTTCAACAGCTTCACTTAATTTTCTGTGAATCTCTGTTTCACTATACCTAAGTTTCTGTCTCAGTGTAAAAATCATGCTTTTTCTCTTGAGGCTCAGCCTCTATGACATATGACCATTTCTACTCTTGAATCATTTCACCTTCTTTTCCCTGATTATGTACCTTCTGAATCCTCTCATGTGAGATGTGTCTTTGATCATGCCCAGTGGCTATATTCCTAAGTTCCCTATGTTTTTCTCTCATCTAATGAGACCTTTTATGTTCTGTTATTTATTCCCTCAGTTTCTTTATTCCTCCTCCAACTGTGATAACATTTGATCCCGTTTTTCAACTCATCTTTCTCGCCTTGGGATCTCAGATGAACTGTCCTTTATTTTCAACTGATTTTCTCTTCAACCTTTGTGAAACCTACATAGTCCTTATCCCTAACCCCCTAATTAAGAACTTAGTAACAAATGCATGATTTTGACATTTCCCCATGTCTAAATCCATTTCTATTTACTATTCAACTTACAAAAATTCTTTCCTTACTTGGATGTGTTTGTGTACTTATCCCCTTAATGCCTTTTGATGGATATTTACACAAGGTGAGTGACGTTCTTGACAGATAATTATACATCGAGATTTATGCCTCAATATTAAGGCTGCACATTCAGCCTGGGTGGTGGCTGAGGTGAAGTGCATGATAATATCTCCCTACAGTCAGTCAACTTTCAGCCGTGTAAATGACAGCACATTTTTGCATGTTTTCTTGGAAGAAAATTGAGCAGCTCATGGCTAGATTTAGAGGACCAGACAATAGATGATCCTAAATCATTTGATAACGAAGATCTGTCATTGGGTCATGTGGAGATTGGTTTCATACACACCAACTCTTTCAGCACTTAAGTTGACCAAAAGAAGGCATAAGAAACTTTTCTAGAAAAAGTGGAGGCAGTGTTGCCAGTTGCCTGCCTGACCCTGACAGCACTGTGTCTAAGGCTGCGTCCACACGGGTGCTCAAACATCTGTTGTGAACACTGTTTTGATCATGTTTAGATGCATAGTATTTAGACAGCTGTTTGGAAGCATGGTTCAATAATGTCGTGAACATGTTCACAACAGCGATGATACAATACTCGCATCCATACGTGTGCTCGAACATCTGTTGTGAACACTTCTGGCAACACGTTTACCGGCAGGTTTGCAGCAGTATTTAGGCAGATGTATGCACACATAGCTCAGTAATGTTCACAATGTTCACAACAAGCTTGCAGCTTGTCCAGTAATGAGTTGTTTGTATGTCCGGAACGCCTGTTCGAGCACACATCACGAAGCACCCACGCTGTCTTGTCCACATCAGTGTTGCAAACATGTTCGAAACCAGTGCTGCCAATAATATCTGGACACAACAGTTCACAACACGTTAACAGCTTGTTTGGTAATATGCTGCTTACATGTTGCAAACGCATGTTTGCGCACCCGTGTGGACGCGCCCTAACTGGTGCAACTGGTAGTTTTACAAACTTTTATTATTTTGCTGCTAAGAAAAATCATCGATGAATCACAATGATTAGGATGAGAAAAGATTTATCATATAAGACAAAACAATCATAACCAGCAATCCATTTTTCAGTGTAGACAGAATAAAAAATGAAATATGCATTGTAGTAAATCGATGCTCAGGTCTTACTCCAACAATTTTTATTGCATGCAGGAACATCTATGAAACACTGAAATGTTATTAAAGTGATAGTGGATGAAATACACTTCCAGAGAAATTTTCATTATTGCCTTATAAATATCTTTGAAACTGTATGGCTAATATATCTAAAAAAAGATTTTAAAAACATAAATTTTGATGACTGTACAGGATGACTTAGTTAAGTGTTATGGGCTTGACTACCCGGCTGGTCTAATTCTCCTTCCCACAGCTTACGGCCTCATGATTTCCTAGTACATTCAATATTTGTCCCCCACTTAATGAAAACAACAGTTAACCTATTTGATCAAAATGCTATGAAGCGTCTGGGGTAAACCACGGAAAGGTCTGTGGGGCCTGGATGTGGAAAGGGAGCTGTGGTTTCAGTGCATT
>JAYMFT010227231.1:0-11255 GCA_038088735.1 Panulirus argus
TGTGTGTATGTGTGTGTGTGTATATGTGTGTGTGTGTGTGTGTGTGTGTGTGTGTGTGTGTGTGTGTTGGCAACCACAAGGAGAAAGGAAACTCGATATTTCCGAGTGTATTTTCACGTAATATAATCGCCATGGTAGAACCAAAAATGAGCTAAAGTCTCTAAGCAATCAATGGGGCGAAACAAAGACGTCGTTAATACACAGGCGTTTGTGGTTTATGGTGATTGGGTCTAGCACCGTACCTGTCATGAAAATTTATTATGTAGACAATGAAGTGAACCGTTTAAAAAAATTTGCCTATGACAGAGATATCCAGTCTGAACTAATTTTCATATTACAGTGCTTGATGTATATAATAAGATAGGATTCAATGACATTTTTCTTGGTCTTGCATTTATAGGTTATAACTGAATTATCATTGCCCCAGTCAATATGACTGTCAAAATTTCTAGCATGATTAATAAAAAGCTTTAGAATTATGTCCTTGTCTTGTACCATATTTATGTTGCTTAAGTCACGACAAAAATTGTGGTCAATGTATTATTGGAAAAGTAATCAATCATTTATAATTTGTAATCCCTTGTCAAAGAGAAATATCAATGAATCTTCCATCATTGAATAAACAAAGAACTGTAACATGAATATTACTAAAAGTGTTTATTCCAGCCATTATTTACATTCATCTCCAGATAATTCATGTATATCAAACTTCATATTCATCAGTAATTTCTATATGTCTGTTACTAAAGATTCCGTGTGCTTAATGTACGTAGATACCATTTTATGTAATTTCTTACAGAAATACCTTATTGTAACGAGAAGAAGGTTCCGAATAGATATATCGTTTGATTCATCAGTTAAAACGCAGTACTTAGAATCACCAGTATCATATCCTAAATTCGCAGTAAAGGTAGGTGTCAACACATTTACAATTATTAGTTAGCACTTCGTTCTGTGTAATTTCATGTTCTCGTAAATTTACTGCCATTAAAAGTCGTTTTGCATGTCTGTGAAAGATGCCTTGCCGTTACAAAATACCATATACTTTGCAACAAAGATAGCTAGCTGTCTCTTAGCCTCGCTCGTAGTGTAGAGATCTGTATGTTAGAGGTTTTTGAGAACTTATTTTCAATCATCTTACATTGTCACTCAGCTTAGCACTCGTTTCACTTTTACGAACAAAGAGAGCTCTTTTCGCTTGCCTCTTTCTACAGGCCTTGACTAATCCCTTAAGTCTGAGAATGCCTTCCAGCTCTCTATTTCAAAGCTTGAGTGTACACTGAACCTTTCTTTTTCAGATTAATGAAAAACCGTCTCTATTCGTGAAAATGCGGTATTCTAATGCTCTTGACTGGTGGGGGCGCCCCGCGCCTAGGCAGAGACGAAAGTATTCAGATCACGATCACATCAGAACGGTTGAACGCATTTGGCAGGCCAGTGACTAGACCAAATAACACGATCTGAATAGATGTATGGCATTACTGACTCATAATCCTATAACACTCATCACTTATAGAGAAACACCAAGTAATAATAGATTAAGTTGTATAAATCATATCCATAATGAAATCCGCCAGAATTACCCCTAAACAAGGTAAAAAACCGCTAAAATACTCCTATTTCTTAGTAGGGTAGAGAAATCCTCTAGATTTAGCGAAACTCTCTGGACTGAGCATATTTTCCGCCAAGTCGGCATCACTGATTTCCATGGCAATTTTCCAATACATTATCACATCTCAGTGGCGAATACTCAAGAGGTTTTGACAGACGTCCCAACCAGACCAGATTATAAGTGACCGGCCGTCGGAGCCACTTGTGTCACCTGGGAAGGGAATAAATGGTGGAAATCGCAGTGTGAGGGGGATGGAGACGGTGTTGGGTGTAATGGCTTGCTGGGAAATATGCACATACAGGGAGCGTTGAAGTAGTAGACGGACAGACAACTGGACACTAGATGGGAGCTGGGGGTAGGATGGATGCAAGGACGAAGGGAATATGGGAGATGGTAGGAGTGTATAAGTTATCTTGGGAGTTTTGGGATGGGTGGGTAGGGGCTCCTGTTAGGATGGAGGGGTTAGAAAGGTGGAAACTATAGAGATGCGGAAGATCGGAGTTGAGAGATGGAGGGAAATTGGAGAGATGAGGGAGGTAAGGGATGGAGTGTTATATTAAGTGAGAGATGTGAAAGGCGAGGAATGGAGGGTTGCAGGAGATGAGGTATAGAAGGGTGTGGGAGGTGAGGGATGAAGGGGAATTAGAAGTGAGGGATGTGGGAGGCAAGGAACTGAAGGTTGTAGGAGGTGAGTGATAGAGGGATGTGGAAGGTGAGCGATGAAACGTTGTAGGTACTGAGGAATGGAGGGGTGTAGAGGGTGAGGAATGATACGGTGTAGGTATCAAAGAATGGAAGAATGTAGAAAGTGATGCTTGGACGGTTTTGGGAGGTGAAAAGTGGATGTCTGTGAGAGGTGAGGAATAGAAAGTTGTGTGAAGTGAAGGATTGAGATGGTGTGGGATGGAAGATGATAAGAAATGGTGGAAGGGGGGGGGGGAGGTGAGGGATGTAAGGGTGTGTGACGTGAAGGATGGAGGCGGTGTGAGGTGTGAGGGTTGGAGGTGTATGGGTGGTAAGGGATAGAGGATGGTTTAAAGAGATGGATGGAGGGATTCGTAAGATGAAGGATGGGGTTGGGAGATAAAGGATGGAGGAGTGTGGATGGTGAGGGATAAAGGGATGTAAGTTGTGAAGGATGGAGGGATATGGGAGGTGAGGGGTGGAGGTACGTAGGAGGTTAGGGATGGAAGGGTATGGGAGGTGAGGGATGGAGGGGAGTATGAAGTGAGGGATGTGGAAGGTGAGGACTAGTGGGGTGTAGTAGGTTAGGGACGATGAGTCGTGGGAGGAGAGAAATGGGTTCGTGTGGGAAGTAAGGGATGTGAAAGCTGAAATATAAAGATTTATGGGAGGTCAAGGATGGAGGGTGTAGGCGTGAAGAGCTGTGGGAGATGGAGTGTTGTGGGAGATGAGGGATATAATAGTGTGACCGTTAATGACCTATGCTCCATCAGCACTAGAACACGCAGCCAAAACAAACATCAGCTCCCTCCAAGTAATACAAAATAAAACATTAAGGTGGATTTACAACACAAAATGGCATGAATTCCCCGAGAATACAGAATTCCATGATAGAGTAAAATTGCCATCTTTAAAAATCTACTGGAGACGCCTTTGCGACAGGCAGGTGGAACGTTCGATATTCACCAAAAATCCTGGATATTATCTAACGGCAACCTCTTCGGAATAAACAACGCTAATAATCTGTTCAACATGGACCCTGAAAATTATCCTAACCCCATATATCAAAACAAATGGCACTCTAAAGTACCTTTGACCGCCAAGTCCATAAAGGAATTGTGACAGCATGCCCAGTGACTAGCGCCAGATGCACAACTCTTTCCTGATATATCCTACTCCTCCTTCATTAAGAAAAAAAGAAAACTTCCTCAATTTCCTTAAAAGAAAAAAAATAATCCATCTGCCCTTTCTTAACTGACCTGTCCTGTTTTATAAAAACCTTCCCATTCAAGGCACACTGGGTTGAGACCCGGTTCTTTATCTTCAAGGAAATCTCACTTCCTCAAAACTGATTCTTCAACTATCCCCTCTTTATTCCCCTCCCCCCTTCTCTGAAGGGTCTTTTCTATCATCATCATTCTATCCGATTCGAGGTGGGAGTGTAAGGTGGAGGTAGATGGAGAAGATTGATGTATTATTAACAAATACAGGTAGAGAGCTTTACAAGCGTGGGCCGCACCTCTTACCCATGAATTATTATCGTAGAGATTTCTAAATATTCAAATAGTACTCACATTAACTTCTTGACTTAGCTTGTTCCACGAATCCACAACAATTTCTTAAAGAAATACTTCTTCACTTTTTCCTTGGCTCCAGTTATGCTCTCTTGTTTTGCATCTATTTTGATTTCATGGATTTTTTCATTGGCATTTCACATTTGTTTCTTCTCCTTTCTTTAAAGTGCACAGACTGAATATGGCAAAAGGAAACCTAAATCTTTTAGTCCATTGTTTACAAAAACGGTGACTTGGTTCAAGACAATGAAGCCATGGCAAGTACCTTCAATACTTCTTTCTGTCTGAATTTACAATGAAGATACAGTTCATGTCGCGCGTCCATTCCCGTTGCTAGGAAAGGAAAACGTACTACAACATGCTGACGTAGAACCTGAAGATATAGTGTCAGCAGTAAACGGAATGAAAGTCTGTAAAACACAAGGCCTAGAAAATGCCCAGGCATAATGAAAGAAGTGAAAAATAAGATAACACAGTCCTTGATTGCATTCCTTAGTAAGTCACTTGCTACGGAGAAAGCTCCTGAGTATTATTCAAAACAGGTAATAAACCCTTTCCCGAAAATTATTGCGTGATTGGTTAAACATCTTTACCTGACAAACTTATGGAAACCATCAAGTGAGACGAAATTGTAAATCATTTTGAGGATCACCACCTAATAAATGATTTTCATGTATAGTTTGCGACGAAATAGCTCCTTTCTGACGAATCTGCTTGATATGATATGTAATATGGAAGCAAAATGGCTGAAGCGATCTTTTTATATTGTCAGAAAGCATTTGATATAATCCCAAATATGATAGCAAAAGCCGTCATGTGGTACATATGGAGTTTTACTTCAGTGGTTAGAGGATTATGAAGCCACTTAATTGGTTGACTGGCTGTTTACACAGAGTAGTTGTTAATGGTCATGCCTCAGAACTGCTAAACGTAACAAGTGGTGTGCAAAAGGGATCTGTCTTGGGATTGATTTTCTTTCTCATACATATTAATGACACAGTTAATGAATGGGATGCGTTGCAGGAAATTAAAATTCGTTGACGATATCAAGCTGGAAAATAAATTTACAAAAGATATTGCACGCTTACAGCTTCATGCGGTTTGTTGGATGGGCTCACACGTGGCAAATGATTTTTGATATCGATAAGTGCAAAGTTTTATACATTGGTAATAGAACAAGAAGGCAAGCTACAGAATGAGTTTGAATGATCTGCAAAAGGTAGCTGAGGACATAGACTGGGTAGTGATAAACTCAGGACATAGACTGGGTAGTGATAAACTCTGACGACCTGAAGCCAAGGAAGCATTGCAAAGCAACAGTGAAAAAGACGAACGAAATTTCTTGGACACAATTGAGAATACAGCAATAATCAACAGAGATTATTCCCCACTGAGAAACAGTGACTGTAAGATGTGGATAGCGATATAAACTTAATCTAGAAAAACTTCAAAATCATCAAAGATCTTGACTGACTCTACCAGATAATCTAATGTAAGCTAGATTCGTGTAATTTCATTTGTATTAATGACTACAAACAGTGGGCAAACAAGCTACTTGGAATTAGACAAAATACTTTTTCTATTTCATTTCCATACTCGATCGCCGTTTACAGCGTTGCCAAGAAAAAGCGCCAGGAACAGAAGAAGGAAGGCCGCGTTCGATTATATCCATTATTTAGCACCGAAACCACAGCCCTCAGTCTCCATCCAGGCCCCACAGACCTTTCTATGGCTTCCCTTGGCGGCTTCAGTTGCCCTAGTTCAGTCCATTGACAGCATGTCTACCCCTGTATATCACATCGTTCCAATTCACTTTATCCTGGGCACGCCTCTCACCCTCCTACATGATCAGGCTCCGATCACTCAAAATCATTTTCTCTCCATCTTTCCATCTCCAAAACGGTCTGCTCTTCTTCTTGTCCCCCTGCGTTTCTGATACATATATCTTCTTCGTCAACTTCTCGCTTATTCTCTCCATTATGTCCAGACCATTTCAGCACACCCCCTTCATTTCTCTCAACCACACTATTATTACCACACCTCCCTCTTCCCCTTTTATTACTTACTCGATCAAACCACCACACACCACATGTCTTCAAACATTGCATTTCCAAAACATCCACCCTCCTCCGAACATTCTCATCTATACCCTATTCCTCGCAACCATGCCACATTGTTAGGACTACTACACCTTCAAACGTACCTATTTTCGCCCTTTCAGATAATGACTTCTCTTTCCACACATTCTCCAAAGTTCCCAGAACCTTCGCGCACTTATCCACCCGATGAATTACATCCACTTCCATGGTTCCGTTTGCTGCCGTGTTCACTCTTAGGAATCTATAACACTTCACTTCCTCCAAATTTTCTCCATTCAAACTCACACCCAAATTAACTTCTCCCTCTACCGTCAACCTTGCATTTATTCTCATTTACTCCGAGCTTCCTCCTTTCACAGACTCCCCCAAACTCAGTAACCAACTTTTATAGCTTCTTACTTGAATCATCAGAGAACAACTGTCATTAATGAACAACAACTGACTCGCCTTCTAGGCCCTCTCATCCTCTATATACTACATACTCGCCCCTCTCCCTCCAAGACTCTTGCATTTACTTCCCTTACCGCCCCATCCATAAACAGTTTAAACAGCCATGGTGAAATCACACACCACTGCCGCAGACCAACCTTCGCTTGGAACCACTGACTCTCCTCTCTTTCTACTCGTTTACACACGTCTTACACCCTTGATAAAATCTCACTGCTTCTCGCAGTCTTTAAACACCGTAAATTCCAAAGACCTTCCAAAGGCATCTCTATCAACTCTTTCGAATGCTTTCTCCATATCCATAAATGCCACACGCAAATCCTTTCGTTTCTCTAAATATTTGTCATACACATTCTTTAAAACAAACACTTTATCCACGCATCCTCTATCACTTCTGGAACTACATTGTTCCTCCCCAATATGATGCTTTATACATACTTTCATCCTCTCATTCACTACTCTCCCATACAACATATACCTCTGCAGTTCGAACTTTCACATTTGTTCCCCTTGCCTTTACATAACGGCACTTTACATGCATACCAGCAATCGTCATGCACCTCACTATGATCCATACATATGCTGAATATCCTAAATATCTGATTAACAACACAGTCACCCCCTTTCTGAAGAAGTTCAACAGCAGAACCATCCACTACAGCCGCCTTGCCACATTTTCTGAACGCTGTGACCACTCTCCTAATACTCTAGTCCAATTTCTTACCTCTAATCCTTCGAGCTATGCGTACACAATCTTGTCCCCAGTTGGTTCATCCGACCATGCTCTTGTAAATGTATCTATTTCAACTGCACCTGCTCCTCTAGGAGCTCCTTCTAAACGTAATTACCGGATTTCAATACAGCTGACTGGAATAACTTGCGAAAAGTCTATTTTACTTCTCCTTAGGCAGATCATTTATTCTCCTGTGGTGATGCTTCTGTCTCCGTCGAACTTATAGCACAGGTTATTCTTGAGGAAATGAAAAGATATATCCCCCTTCCAACAGGACAACCTCTTCTTCCACTCCATCTCTCCTGTTTTGAGGCCATTCAGGATTGGGATAAGGTGTATCGCCTTGGAAAAACTCTCCTTCCTCCGACTCCCATTCTACATCTATCACTGCTCGTAATTAGTGCAAGTACGTTATCAGAGAGGCAAAACCGTTCTTTATCCAAAGGAAGTGCGATAACCTCTCCTCATCATTCCCTAATAGATCTTTTTGGTCTTTACCTACAGGCATTTCTAACATCTTTTGTCGGTCTACCTCCCCATCACTTTTCTGTTTTGACGGTATTATGGCTGTATCTCCTGCAGAAAGAAACATCTCTCTTTGGTTCTTGTTTCTTATCTAACTCTACCTCGGATGACTAATATTTCTTCACTCCCCGATGTTCCTTTTGTTAGCCTTATACCTCTTCTATACAAACTCTTTTCGTACTGTCCAAGAACGTCTCTCTCTGGACACAATTGAGGCTTACGGACCTGATAGCATCCATCCCCGTGTACTGAAAGAGTGTGCCTCCGAACTTGTATGTTCTGTTTCTGTTTAGAAAAATAGAACTTTTTCTTGTTCTCGGATGCATGTATTGGTACATCCTATCCCTAATGAGGGTAACCGTTTGAACCCTTTAACTATCGCTCTGTTAGTTTGACTTCTACTATTACCAAAGTGTTTGAATTCCTCCTCAACTTTCATATCCTAAGACTTCTTGAAGTTCACAGTCTTCTGTCTGATCATCAATATGGCTTCCGAAAGACGAAATCCACTGTGATATCGTTTCCTATCTAACTAATGTCTAGTCATTATCTTTGAAAGATCCTCTGTAGTTGCCTTTGATACATCAAAAGTTTTTGATAGAATGAAGCATCAAGGTCTCGTCTCAAAGCTCCCCTTTTTAACCTTTTCTTCCTCACTATTCTCAACTCATATCCCCCTTCCTCTTTGACCCATCTATCTCTCTGGTTGTTGAAGGATCACCTCCCACACCCCTTCCCCCACCATTTCTTATTAACGGTGGCGTTCCTCAAGGTTCTCTCCTGTCTCCTACATTTGTCCCCCTTTTCATCAACGATTTCCTTTCTTCAACAGATATCAAAATGCATTCATATGCTGACGACTCTTCAATACATTCTTCCACTTCCTTTAAATCTTCTCCACTTTCTCTTGTCTCGAGACAACGTCCTCAATAAACTCAGACAGGTTATATCATTGAGACAGTCGAAACCTGGTAAAGCTTAATGCCTCCAAGACCTAATTTCTGTCCATCCCTTTTATTCTATAAAAGATTCCTCAAAACTTTCCTGTCTCTCTTGCTGGGAGTGCAGTTCCAACACGTAACACAAATAGCTAAGGCTATCTTTACGATGCTAAAAGTCCCGTTTACTTGTTGAATTTTTTTTCTGGACAGTTGTTCCGTTCATTCAAAGGATCGATTCGCCCTCGTATAGAATACTGCTCTCACATCTGGGATGATTGTAGCTCTACATCATTACTGGAGAAAGTCGAACCTAAAACAGTTCGACTTATCATGTCCCCAAGGTTAACCTTACAACTTGATCACTTGCCCTATGCCGGAATGTTGCTTCACATTCCCTCTTCCAAAGGTATTACTTTGGATTTTGCTCCCAAGAGCTGGCTGCTCGTATACCCCTGTCATTAGCTATATCACTCAAAACTCGGCAAGCTATTGAGTTACGTGAATACTATGTGGTCGTTACCACCTCAAGGGTAGGCCATTTTCATAACTGTTTATTTCCATATACCCCAGGGCCTTGTAAGCCTCTATCCTCCCATGTCTTTCCTAACAACTATGACCTGATCATAAAGAAAAAAAGTTTTTCACTTCCTCCAAATTTCATGAAATTCTTTTCCTCTACTCCCCTTTTTCCTTTTCATTAACCAACTTTATATTTCAAATAAGACCTGGCCTTGACGTGGACTGTTGTCCGTGACAAGAGCCATCAACATAAAGAAAATAAACTGGAAGATTTACCAACTAGATTAATGAAATCGCCGACATAGAAATATTTGAGAACAGGCTTCATGATACTTTGTTTCAAGTCCACAACTGACATTACTTGTGCCTTCTTAGTTACCTGCAAAGTTTGCAGGTATTCATGCTGATATTAAATGCATACCTTTCTATTACTGCCGTACTAGTCTTTAAATTTCTGATCTTTTCCTTCATCACAGACTGTCTCGGATGGATCCAGTGGTCTGTGGTTGTTTGATGAATTCATTTGTGTTCCGTTGGTGTCCCACCTATCTGCGTAGCTTATTTTAGTCATGTCTGGAGCTAGTCTTGCTGCATTCCCCTGGAACATCGCCAGCGCCTCTATGTGACCAATCACATGTGAAAACTAGATTGTTGCAGTATATTCCAACTGAGGTTGAATGTAAGTCGTGTATATTTTGCTGTACATTTCATAATCCATGACCGTAATGGCAATTTTGACGTTGACCAAAATATAATTTGTATCCCTCACAATCCTCTTCGCATGATGGTCTCTGTTCACGGGTCTCTTTCACAGCACGACTCGTAATGTGGATATTAGGTTGTAGACAGCAGCTGCTCAGGGATGTACTACTGTCATGATTCAGGAGCTGTAAAATGTCTCTTTGAATCATATTTCAATCTTGGTGTAGTTAAACTGTTGATAGCAGCCCCATAGGGAAACATCTCCGAGTTACTGGACTTACTCTCAGTTTCTTTAAAGCTAAATTGTAAGTCTTGCCTTGACATTCTTTTTCGCAGCTTTCATCATACACCCATCCTCTTAATTATTGTCACAATCTTCACATTCTCTCGTACCATTCTTATGCTTATTATGAATCTCATGCTTTTCCGAAATACTATAACCTTTCCCTTTTAAAAAAGTATTTTTTTTCCCTTTCCCAAAATATTATATCACTATTTCATATTTATACTTAAGGTCTGGCCTAATGGGGGACTTTTGTCCGAGTCTGGTAAACCTTCAACCTAGAACCTTTGCATTCACTAGGGCTAAGTTTCGTTGGAAATTTGCCCATTTGCTGCTGCATTTTGTCCACCTCTTTGCAATATGAACGCGGATTTTTCAAAAAACACATAATGCCGTCCAACAGCATGTATTCGAACCAGGACCTTTTGCGTTGTAGTCAGGAACGCTAACCGCTCGGCTATGATCACCCCTAACAGTAAAATGACTATTCGATTACTAGCGATCAAATACCCTTCGTCTCACATTATAAGCACTATATTTATGTTCATATACCTAAACGTTTGACAGTTAGTTCTGTAAAATGCTAACAAATGGTAATGTGAGCCTTAGGATTTGATCGGTCTAGACCCCGTTGCTCATGGATGTGAGACGAAGGGCATTCGTTTCGTACTAATCGAACAGTTATTTTCCAATTTGGGTAGATCATAGCCGATCAGTTAGTGTTCCCAAATAACACGCAAAAGGCCCTTGTTCAAATCCTTGCTGTCGGAGGGCATTATGTGTACTATGAAAAGTGCGCGTTCATAAGCACTATATCCGTGTTCATACCCCTCCACGTTTGACAGTAAGTTATGTAAAATTGTTCACTACTGGTAATGTGAGTCTGGGATTTGATTGGTCCAGACTCCGGTGCTTATGGATAAGAGACGAAGGGCATTCGATTGCTAGAAATCGAATAATCATTTGCCTATTAAGGGCGATCATAACCAAGTTGTCAGCGTTCCCAACTACAACTCAAAAGGTCCTGGTTTGAATCTTTGCTGTTGGAGGGCGTTATGTGTTTAATGAAAAGTGCGCGTTCGTAAGCACTATATTCATGTTCATTACCATCCACGCTTGAGAGCAAAATATATATA
>JAYMFT010227242.1:0-25035 GCA_038088735.1 Panulirus argus
GTGGAGTTAGAGGAGAAACGGGAACCAAAGAGAGTTGCTTTGTCAATGGGAGAGACAGCTATAGTACCGTCAGGACGAAAAAGTGAGGGGAAGGTGGAGCGACAGAAGTTGTTAGAGATGCTCTTAGCTAAAGACCAGAAAGACCTATCCCTGGATGATTAGGACAGGTTATCGCACTTCCTTTGAATAAAGGAATGCTTCGCCTCACGAATAGAGTGAATGTAAATAAAAGCTAGGTTATTAGGTTTAGTAGGGTAGAAGCACAAGTTAGTTGGGATGTATGTTTGAATGAAGTAAAATTGGAGGAAGTAAAGAGTTTTAGATACCTGGGCATGGACTTGGCAGTGAATGGAACCATAGAAGCAGACATGATTCATAGGGTGTGGGAGGGGACATAGGTTCTGGGAGCAATGAATAATGTGTGGAAAGAGAGAACATTATCTCATAGGGCAGAAATAGGTATGTCTGAAGGAATAGTAGTTCCAACAATATTATATGGTTGTGAGGCATGGGCTATAAATAGGGTTGTGTAGAGAAGGGTGAATGTGTTGGAAATGAAATGTCTGAGGACAATATGTGGTGTGAGGTGGTTTGACAGAGTAAGTAATGAAAGGGTAAGAGAGATGTGTGGTAGTAAACGAGTGTGGTTGATAAAGCAAAAGAAGGTCACATCAGGCAGTGTAGATCGCAACTCTAAAAGCCCCTTGCTCCTCACTTGTTCTGTATTCAGTCACTTTCTTCACTCTATCAGTCAACATTCTTGGATACACTTTTCTTGATATATCTAACAGACTTATTCCCCCATAATCACTACATACATCCTTTGCACCTTTTTCTTCAAATAAAAAAACAGTAATAGCTTTCACCTAATCCTCAGTACAACCTTCTATTTCCATGCTTAACTGTATATCAGATGCATCCACTCTACCCCACTTTCCCCTCTATACTTCATTAATTCAGACATAATTCCATCCACTCCAGGTGCCTTTCCTACCTTCAGCCTCATTATTGCCCTTATTAGCTCCTATTTTGGTTATAGACTCCTTGCACTTGTATCCTCTTCCTTCTATCCTCCATACTCATGCATGTAACAAATGTTGCCTCCCCTTCTCCTACATTCATCAGTTCCTCAAAAACTCTTTCCGTCTTCCTTTCACTTCCTCCTTTTGATTAGGCAACTCTCCTTCCTTACTTCTCCCATTAACATTTCCACTCTTACATCTACCTCTTTCCTTTTTCATCTCCTTCCAGTATAATTTCTTATTATCTTAAAACTTTTCACTCAACTTTCTTCCAAAATTTTCATCTACTGTTTCCTTGCTTTCCTCTATCAGCTTCTTAACATTTTGCTTACATATTTCATATTTTTCTCTCCTTTGCTGAACTTCCACTGGTGCATTCCTATCAAGCAATCTACCAGATACCATTTTTCTTTTCTTTCACAGCATTTCTAATCTCATCTGTCCATCATGCTTTACCCTTTTTATTTCTATGTCTCACGACCTTGTATCCAACTACTAATTCTACAACCATCAATAGTATTTCTCTGTACATTTTAAGAATCTCATTCACACATGACTGAATCCATACATTCACCGCACTTCCAACTAAGCTTTCAGTTATCTTCCTTTCGTACTCCTCCATGAATTTTTTCTGATTCATCTTCTCACTTGCCAATACTTTTATATCTCAATTTTCCTTTACACCATACCTAACTTCTCCCTGACCCTTATCCCCACAAGAACTGTGAAATGGTAAGTCTCCAAAGAGTCCTCACACAACTCTAGACTCTAGCATGGCCTTTCTCAATCTTTCATCCACTGCTACACAGTCAATCAAAGCCTTTGCTCTTCTCTTCCATCATTCCTCATTTATGTATACCAGTGGATCATCTTGTCCTGATAAAAGGTGTTTACAAAGAATAAACCCTTCTCAGCACAAACATCCACAAGATAACTCCCATCCTCATTTACTCCAGGCACTCCCCATTTACCAAATATCTCACCAACTTCATCATATCCTATTTTTGCATTCATATCACCCATTATGACCAAATTTCTCTCATTCTCAAAACCATTTATTCAGTCATTCAAATTTCTCCAGATGCGCTTTATGTCACCCTTACCTTGTACAGTTTTCATATTCACAAGCACATATACACATACCCTTGCATACTTCATGATTCCAGTCTTTCCTTTCACCCATATAACTCTTGATCTTTTCTATCCATGCTCTGTATCACCCTCCTGCACTCTTGGTGATAGCAGAATTGTATAACCTTCTTTCCTTCTTCCCGATAATTTTCACTTATTCCAGTCCATACCATTCCTCCTTCCACGCCCTCCCATAACTTGCATTCATCATTTTTATTTACACTCTACACACCCTGCCCAAGGATATGGGTTTCCCCAATCCCCAACACATCCAAGCTATAAGTTTCGAACTTCTCCACAAGCTCCCTCCTTTTACTCTCAGTGTCATCACCCTCAATTGCTCATCTCTTTTATTCCTCAGCATAACTGGTAGACTCCAGTGCCACTTCTTAGCCTTCTGCACCTCATCCTTGACAGACCACTGGCAAAGGCCAACTCCAGCACAGTGTTCCCATAGGCATCGAAGCTTCAAAGTCTTCCAAAAAACTAAAAAGTCCCTGCTCACCCTAGGGGTTTGCCTGTATTTAAAGGGACTGCTCTTATGGAGTTGGGCAATACCTCCCCCTTTAGTTTTACCCCTAAGGAATATATTAATGAGATCATCATGAGAAGGCTGAGTGAGACTTGGATACTGTAGAAAACTGGAATATTCACCTTGAGATCCTGAAACTTGAAAACCTTTGCCAGTTTTGAGCCTATTCACAGCAGCAGCACCTTCAAACCTCATTGGTTATGATACTGCCTCTTGTCTACCAAAATACCATTTAAGGTCAAGCAGACAGATGTGAATCAGCGGAAGTCCGAATGACTGAAGTTTGACATAAAATGGCACAACAATGAGGCCTGAATCATAACACTATTCTAGTCCCTACCTCTGTGAATTCCCTTTGTATGGGGCCTACACATGAAGAGAATGACAGTATCAAAAAAACAACAAATACAGGTTTCAAAGAGAAGTACTTGAGGGAGGTAAGAGAATATCATCAACTACAGCAAAAAATGGTTATAATTGAATATAAAAAAATAATTCACTGTTCACAGACACAATATACCCTAAGCGAATCAAAAGAAGAAAGGGTACTCATTCATGGTAAGGTATAGAAGTTGGAAGTACAGTAGGTCTGTATTATCCTGGCACCCTAGAAAATATGGAGCAATCAGAGTCAACAGCATGTCAGCTGGCACAACAATGAAGTCATTGCCTAGTGAGGCTGCTGTTTGGCAAGGTAGGGGTCCCTACATTGACCTGTAGGCTGCAACTACTGAAAGGGTGTTCAGCATTGGGTGAGAGCCACAAGACTTACCAGAATGCAGGGATTTAACACCTAGGCATCTTAATGTACCTCAAGCTCATGAGAAAGACTGACCTTAGAGAAAAATCAAAATTTTAGTTATCATAAGCAAAAATCAATGGTACTCTACTGTACTTCTAGAATTATCAAAGATTAATAAAACCTTATCTAAAGCTCAAAAAAAGTGCAGCTTAAATTTCAAGTGTTTGATCAAGCACAAGAACAAACTATCTGTTTTAAAAAAGCTCACAGCGACCACAAGCTGCCTGGTTTAGTAGAACAGTGGGACGACACTGAAGAAGGGTAGCCAGCTTTTTGTGAACCAAATTCATCCAGATGATCGGACTTCCTAAGAAGGGAAAAACAACTTACCAGTCATAGACTATTTAATGAAATCTTACTGAAACTAAGCAAGAAAATGAGCCCATACTATTTCTGTTTTCTCACTGTATGATTTAATACTAAAACAATAAGTAAATCTTGAATGCAACCATCTTCATTAACCACTATTCCATCTAGCTATTAATTACTTACATTATTTACCACTTTCTGAGCTAACCTGAACTTTCAACAATTACCTGATGAAACCCATTTACTTATATCTTATTGTCTCTCTCACCTTAGTAGTGTAGTATTAGGAACAAACAATGATCTCATTTCCATACCTGAAGTGTTTTTCTGTACTGAATAATGTACTGAAATCAGAGCACACAGTACACACCATCCACAGCCAAGCCCTGCAAAGTCTGATGTACTAGAGCAGCATTTCCCAAACTGGGGGAAATAATTACACTGCCTACTAGCAACAAAAAAAATCTAAGATGGATTTTCTCATGTCTGAGAGAGAGAGAATGCCAGTTGTAAATGGCGGCACCGTACCAGGTTCGGTTCACGTTCAAACATAAATTGAATAAATTAGTAAATAGTCACAGTGTGTTTTGACTACTCTATCCCTCGTACACATGAAGGGGGAAATCTGGATGGTTGAACCGGGTGCAGGGGGAAATGGCAGAAAAAAGTTTGGGAACCACTGTACTAGAGGCTGTGCAGTTAGAGAACAAATTTGATGACAACACTGGACAAGAAATTACAGGAGCATTAACGGCAGACTTAAATAGAGGAAAGGAAAAAAGTGCACACTGAATCTACCAGAATAATATCAGATGCTGAACTGGCAGAAAAAAGAACAAAACCTCACAAAGAGACTGAAAACAGTAAAGAGCAGGGAAGATTAGGAAATAGGCTGTCGACATCAACCACCCAGGGTAATACTACCATCCTGATCGAGGAGCATTAAAGTGGGCTCAGAACCATCTTACACCCTCTATGTTAGGATTGTTGTTCTTACTTTCTGTCCCATCAAAACAGGACTACTGGGCTAGTGCTGCCATTTTCACCTTAAAAGCACCATACACCTGTTTCAATCTCACTTATCTTATTCACATTAGTTCTCTTGCCATCTCCTGTATGTACAATCTATATATTTGTTATCATGATAGAGCCCAGCAAACCTATGGCCCCCTAAGCCCAAGCATCATGGGGTGCTAAGAATCTCTGGGTTCCCACTTGAATCAACTGCCATTTAAAGGGAGGGCTCAGACAGCAGCAGTACTGGCCCCCTTCCAGGACCTTTCCCTCCATAATAGACCTACCTCTTTTTCTATTCACTATACCAACATTCATGGTCTTCTTAGAAACCTCTCTTCTGTTGAATATCATCTGTTTAATACCTCTCCTACTACCCTGCTTCTTCCTGAGACCCATTTGCTAATTATGTTCTCACAAGTCCCTTTCCCATATCAAGCTACAATCCCAATTACAATTCCGGTTCAAAGGTGGTGTCTGTGCTTGTTCCAACATAACACACCTGTAGTATGCCTCAAGGACCTTGAGGCTGATGGGCTATCTCCTAAATACCACTATTTTCCTTTATTTTGACTACTGCTCTCCTATTTCTACAAATCTTTTATCTTTTTCAACTATCTAAGCTCCTGCTGCGAGGCCATGGCATCCTCTCACACACGAACTGAGATCCTCTACCAAGGGCTTTTAACATTCACAACAGGGAATGGTTGAATATCCTCCGTATGCATGGTGGAGGGATGAAAGCCCTGATGTTCTCAATTCTCAATTACCTAAAGTAAATGATCACACACCCCACCCATATTCCTGACTGCTGTGACAACTTTCCTAATATTCTGGATCTGTTTTAGCCCTTCCAATCCCTCGTACTATACCTTGATGTCAAGTAATTCATCTGACCACATTTTCAAAAACATCTATTTAAATGGCACCTCCCTTTACAGCAGCCCCTTCTGTAAGTAGATATTGGCACTTGAACAAAGTTCATTGGAATAACTTATGAAAATTCTTTTCTGACTTTCCTTGAGTAAATTACTCTCTATGTGATGATGCTTCTGTCTCCTCCAGATGCATAGCAGAGGTTACTGTTGCATTAATGGAAGATTTACCCTCTATTCCTCCAAAGATAACCTTTTCTTCCAGTCCATGGTCCAACCATTCCTGCTCTAAAGCTATTCAGGCAAGGAATCAGGCATATCAGGATTGGAAAAACTCTATTTCTTCTGAGTCCCATTCAGCATTTACCACTGCATGTAATCACTACAAGTATATTATCCATGAGACACGTTGTTCCTTAATTCAAAAAATGAAGTGCGAAAACCTCTCCGCTTCATCCACTGATAGGTCGTTCTGCTCATTAGCTAGGGGCATCACTGACAACTTCTGTCACTCTTCCTTTACTTTACTTTACCATTCTCACAGTACTATAGCTGTCTCTACCTGGACAAATCAATTCTCTTTGGTTCTCATTTCTACTCAACCTTGAATAACTCTAACATACCTTGAGCTCCTGATGTTCTTCCTAATCCTATCCCCTCCTTGTAATCTCTTTCCAAACTGTCTGAAAAGTGTTTCAGTCTAGACACAAGCAAAGATCATTAACATGATGGTATCTGTCCATGTGCACTGTCAAAATGTGCCCCCAAACTTGCAAATGTGCTTGCCTGTCTGTTCCATAACTGCCTAAGAGCCAGAACTTTTCTTTCTTCTTGGAAGCATGCACTGATATATCCCATCCCTAAGAAGGGTGATCATTCTAGTGCCTCTAACTAGTGTCCTGTTGCTTTGACATCTGCTGTTTCCAAAGTCTTTGAATCTCTCCTCATTTTGCATGTCCTCAGACATCTTGAATCTCAAGGGCACCCCCTGATCACCAGTATGTCTGCTGTAAGGAAAGATCCACTCATGATATCCTTTACTACCTTACTAATGTAAGGTAGGAAATCTTTCAAATCTTTCAAACAAGTCAAAGTACTTTTTCTTCAACAGGATTGTTAATATAAATTATGATTTATTGGTTAGAGCGGTTGAAAGCAGTACTATAGATATGTTTAAGATTGCTCTTGATAAATATTCAGCTTCAAGTCCATGACTAACATAATTTACACCCCCTAAGTCATATGAGCAGTTGGCAAGTTTTTCTCTTTAAATCATGTGTATGCCTTTCTAAAGTTACCATAGTAATCTGTGAGTTCCTGACATCTGCTAACACACACACCCTTGAAAAGACCCAATGTTCTAATGGTGTTTGAGTCCCTTTGTGTTCCTTTGTATATTAGGGCTTGAAAATTCAGTATGGAGACAGGCATGCATGGGATAAAATGAACTGGAATGACAAGGTATCTATCTATTTCCATCTTTATATCTAATGCCTGTTCCCAACTGGAACTCCCTCAAGAGGGTGGCCACAGCAACAGAGTCTCCATAAGTTGTGAACTCCAGTGCTACTTCTTAGCCTTCAGTGCTTCACCCTTAGCAGGGCACTGGCAGAGGGCAACTCTAGTGCAATGTTTGCAAAGGCTCCTACCTAATGATCCTACTGACTACTACCTAATGCTCTATCCTAATGTTCCTACCAACTACTTCTACCTATGTTTCTAAAAAATGCTTCTGCTTAAATTTTCCTACCAACTACTTCCATTTACTGCTCCTACCACTTTGCTAAAAGGCAGGGCTAGTGCATGGCGCTCACCACACAAAAATCTAGAGTTATGAAGAATGAGTTGTGTGAGTTAAGTGTTGTCAAGTGTTATGTATGACAAGGAGAGACTGTTTATTTGTGGATAGAATGCGAGATGACCACATAAGGATGAGGCAGAGAGAAAAGACAGCTACCTGAGTCAGAGAAGTGCAACTTGACAACCACTGAAGTGATGGTTCACTGCACAGCAATCACTAACCCTCACTATACCCAGGTGGGTTGTACTGGTAATATACCTCCCTGGTTGTAGACTGCCTACCAGATACTACCTGCCTGACTGGGTATATGGGGATGATATGCTGTCAAAGTGCAGAACCAAGGCATATGAAGTGGTAAAGGTTAACCATGGAATAGTAAGTGGGGCTTGGCTGTACACAGTATGCTCTGGTTTCAGTACATTATGCATGACAACTAGAGACTGAAGTGTACAAATGAGGCTACTATATATCTGTTCCTGATGCTTCCTCATTAAGGCAAGAAAAGCAATTAGGAGAAAAAAAAAAGACTATACAGTATAAACTATTAACTCTGCAATATAAGAGAGGAAGTCAGTCTTTGTTTTCTGTTTTAATGGTAGGCTTCACAGTCTGTACCTTGCCAGGGTGTTATCAAGAAAGAAAATGAATTACTACAAAATACATACAATAAATATTGTTGTATGAGCACTCATCAAAGAACGTCTTATATTGCTTTAAGGTGGGTGAGAATATAACTTTCAGTTACAAAGCTATAAGCCTAATACTTCTGACAGTGTGTACAATTTTCAGCTTCTTTTAGTAAGTGTTCACACAGTACTATTTCTATAACATAAAAAATATACATTTTTTTTTATCAATCTAATTTCCAATCTCTAATTACACTTATATAGAGTACAGTATAAGAATCTGAATCTACCAGTAAAACTGAAGTAGTGGGTTTTCATTTTCTGAATCAATGGTAGACTTGGTCATTTGTACAGTACAAGGGCATCTTTAAATATAACAAAATGATAATACAAAAATATGTACAAGCAATATATCACATAAAATATGATGTATGAACAATCATCAAAGAATGTTTCACTATGCTTTGAGGCACACAAGGGAGTTATTCAATCATGGGGCCACATCTCTTTATTATTCTCAACTATCATAAAAACCCCTTAAATTTATGTAAGCTGTCTGCATTAACCATATCCTCAGTCAATCTTTTCCATTCCCTTACCACTCTTATGCTAAGTATAAAAGTATTTCTTTATACTCTTATTTACAAGTTTCTTACTAAATTTTGTTTCATATCCTCTGGTTGCTTTATCACCACTTCTAACAAAGATCTGTCCACAGTCTACATCACCAATCTCTAATTACACTTACATAGAGTGCAGTATAAGCATCTGAATCTACCAGTAAAACTGAAGTAGAGGGTTTTCATTTTCTGAATCAATGGTAGACTTGGTCATTTGTACAGTACAAGGACATCTTTAAATATAACAAAATGATAATAAAAAAATATGTACAAGCAATATATCACATAAAATATAATGTATGAACAATCATCAAAGAATGTTTTACTATGCTTTGAGGCACACAAGGGAGTTATTCAATCATGGGGCCACATCTCTTAATTATTCTCAACTATCATACAACCTCTCGAATTCATGTATACAGTCTGCATTAACCATATCCTCAGTCATTCTTTTCCATTCCCTCACCACTATTATGCTAAGTATAAAAGTATTTCTTTATCCTTTTATTTACAGGTTTCTTACTAAATTTTGTTTTATATCCTCTGGTTGCTTTCTCACCACATCTAACAAAGATCTGTCCACAGTCTACATCACCAATCTCTTTTAAAATCTTAAAAGTACATATCATGTAACCCCCCCACTCTTCTTTTGCACAAGGTGGGTAAACCTAAAGCCTCTAGCCTTTCCCTGTAACTTAGCTTTTTTCATTCTGGTACCATCTTTTCTGCCCTCATCTGGACCTTCTCTATGAGATCTTTGAGCTTCTCTAGGTGTGGTGACCAAACCTGAGAAGCATATTCTAGTTTTGGCCTTGAATAGATTATGAATAAATTGCTAATTATCTCAATATCCATGTACTTGAAACCTATTCTGGTATTTGCCAGCAGACAGTCTGTCTCCCAAACTTTTCTCTTGATATGGCACTCTGGCAACAGGCTAGGGATAATTTTGACTCACAAGTCCTTCTTAAATGCAGAAAACTGAAGCTTCCTTTCTGCTTGGTAATAATCTTATTAAGGCCATTTTTCACATTGTTCCAGCCTTATTACTTTACATTTGTTTGAGTTGAATTTTGTCAACCACGTTTCAAACCAAATTTGGAGTCTGTCTAGGTCCTCTCATAAGCTAGTGCAGTCCTCCTCACTTTTCACTTCCCTCATGACCTGTGCATCATCTGTAACCATATTCAGGTATGATTCCTTAACTTCTTGCAAATCATCAATACAGGCCCAGAAGAGTAATGTTCCCAGAATTCAAACCTATGGCATTCCACTAGTCACCTCAACCCATTAGGAAGAGGGTCCTCTAACTTACCTCCTTTGTTCCACTGAAATAGTTTTCTTTTCATCTGAGGAGTTTTACCCTTATTTCTTCCTGGTGATCCAGCTTCTAATCAGCATCCCATGCAGTACAGTGTCAAATACTTTTCGGCAGTCTGGATACAGACGGTCCATCCAGTCTTCCTTTCTGTCCAGGACTGAGCTCACTCTCTCATAGAACTTTAAGAGATTCAATTACACATGACCTCCTTTCCCCAAGAGTATTTCTCTTTTGTAGAAAGTCATCCATTTGCTTTCTAATAATCTTTCCTAGAATCTTAAACACCAAGCTTGTTTGTGAGACTGGTCTGTAGTTTGAAGCCTGTTCCCAGTCTCCTTTCTTATATACAGGTATGAAGTTTGCCCTTTTCCATTCCCTTGGCACTTTGCCTCTCTCTAATAATTCAAGTGGTTTATCTAGCACATCTGCACACATCTTTAGCACATTTGGTGAAATTTCATAAGGATCATGAGCCATGTATGGGTCAAGTCCTTTTAATAATCTGTTAACATCTCTTCCAGATATCTCAGTGATTTCTAAAACCTCCCCCCTATTCTTCTTCACTGATGTTGGGGCTATAGAGTCTTCCATTGTGAAAACACTTTTGAACTTGTTATTCAGTTCCTGATATATCCCTACATCATTCTCTACATTTCTCCCCTCTAAATCCCTTAGCCTGATTAGCTGCTCCTTGACTGACAACTGACTCCTGATGAATCTATGGGAAAGTTTTCGATTTGCACCTACCTACTCTACAACATTCTTTTCAAAGTTATTTTGTTCCTCCTTTCTTACCCTGCTACTCATATTTAAATCTTTGCCACTATGCATCTCAAAGCTCCTTTGCTTTATGGTGTTTTTCATTAAACCATTCCTTCATCTTTCTTACCATTCCCTCTGTATTTGAGGCTTGAGGTACTCCTTCATTGTAAGTTTCACAAAGTCTCTCATTACAAAGCCCTGGTTCTTGGCTACTGAATTCCATGTCCCAATTTACATTGCCTTTGAAATTACTGAAGTTTGTGTAGTTTCTACAATCATATCTTCTCTTTATTTCCTTCTCACCTCTACTCTTTTGACATCTTTTTTTTACCACATATTCAAATTTGAGCATAATATGATCATTTCTAACTTGTGCATTATGTATGATGTTCTAAATGCCTATGATAGAACATGCGAAGATAAAATATTGTAATGATGGTGTGTAAATCCCTGTCATCCTAGAGTGCTCCATGACATGGTATAAAAAATGTTCCTATATACACTCTAAAATTTGTGTCTCCATGACTCCCAATCACCAAGAGAATCTTAATTCTCCCAATCTATCTCTTTATAACTGGAATCCCAAATTACATCAGTATTTCTAGGAAGTGTGTGTTTTATTGCTTCTTGAACTAACCTGATTGTTCCTTCAATGTTATCATTTTGTATTTGTTCCTGTTCATTGTAATTCTTCGGAGGATTAAAAGATATACTACCACTATGCTCTTCTTTCCTACAGTTACTCTTCCCACTATGTACTGTCTAAATAGGCCGTCTGCTGCTATTTTTTGAAACAGGCTCTTTTTATTAAGAGAGCTAATCTTCCCCCTCCTTTGCCTACTCTTTCCTTTCTTGCTATCATGTTCCCCTTTGGGCAGAACAGGTAAGATCTTATCTCTTTGGTAAATGTAGTTTCCAAGACTTCATTAACATCAGGTGCACTTTCTCTTACAGGATCTTTGAATTCCACTTCTTTACCACTAACTAACTAAATTGTTTAGTGAAGAGGAGTTGCAGAAGGTTGTAAGTGTGTTTTCTGATGTGTGTAAGCATACATGATTGAAGATAAATGCGAATAAAAATAATAGTGTTTGAATGGAAACAGAGCAAAAATATGGATTTTGCAAAGCCCTAAAGAGTAAGTGAAGAAAGTGTACTAAACTGTGTTACAGATACAGGGAAAGAAAGATTGGAAGGGGTGACAGAATTTTAGTACTGGGGAGCTATCTTGGGTAAGTTTAGTGATATGGAAGGAGAGATAATAAAGGGTAGAAGTTTAAGTATGGAAGTAAAGAAAGGATTAAGGGACACCACAGTCCTCTCAACTCTGACCTATGCACTTGAAACATGGACATGGAATGAGTCACAGAGGTAAAAAATTCTGGCTATGGAAATGAGCTGTTTGTGAAAAACATGTGGTAGGACTAACTGGGATGGAGAAATGAATAAAGGGATGTATGGGGGATTTGGTAAGGCAGGGAATGCAAATGGAACGAATCGTGTAGTGGTAAAGTGGGTGAAATGTAATACTTTGAGGTGGCCTGGGCATGTGGAAAGAATTCAAAATGGGGAGTTTGCCAAGTGAGTGTATGATAGTACAATTAATGGAGTAAGTTTAAGAGGAAGATCAGCTGTGACATGAGTAAACAAAGTGGAAGATTACAGGAGGGAGAGAAATAGTGGAAGAATGTGTGGAGTGGTTTATGCATGGGAGGCATGTAAGGACAGGGATAAGTGGAGACTCTTTGCCATGGCTACCCCCTTGATGGAAGTTCCTGGAGGGAATGGGCATCAGAGATAAAGATAGATACACAGACAGACTAATCTATCAACATTTGAATACATTACTAATGTCTAACATTACTGTCTCAAAACTCTCCTGCCTTCTCTATAGTTCTAGCAGAAAGCTCCATCCTCTTGCCATGTGTGGCATCTCCAGTTTTTCGTCTTCTGATTGTAATCTTTTCTTTTCTCCCTCTCTTCCTCGAATTTGTCACATATGATGAGTATCCTACTGTATTCCAACATGCTTTTAAGATATCTAGCTTTTCTAAGTAGCTCATTGTTTAATGACTCAAAGTAAAAAATAACCCCCCCCCCACATCCTTATAACTTGGTTATAACCACCAATTCTCTTCCTTTCCTTTATGATGGAAATCACATGTGGTAGTCCCATAGTCTCCAGCAATCTTTTAATATGCATCTCCTCCTTTTCACCTCTTTCTTTTCTTGTGTATGATCATCCTCACCAAAAATAATCAGTAGTTTGTCTATCAAACTCCTGCTCTACCGATCTTTCTGATTTTGGTGCCATACACTTTTCAACTAGATTCCTCACTGTGGAAGTGTCAACTTTTGTGTCTAACTTTCTTCATAATCTCTCTTTTAGCTAACAAGCACTGGTTCTGTATGCCATGTACTTTTCTAAACCTTCCATCAACTAATCCATATACTTCCTTGACTGCTTCATCTAAAACAGTGCATATTATTCCTTCAACAACTTCACTTAATTTCCTATGTACCTCTCTGTGTCACCTCGCATCTCTGTTCTTCCCCCTCACTTTTCATGCTCTCTTTATCTGTTGCCAAAACTATTCCTATCATCAGTGTGTGTGTGTGTGTGTGTGTATGCATTAATCTTTTTAAAACCTGAACAGCTAATACTGATTCAACAGATTTTGATGTATTTTTGTACTTTTCTCTATCTGAAAGGCTGCCAGTAATGTATACTATTCTCTGTTAACAATGTGCACTTTTCTCATGTCTTTGGTTAGTGATTATATAGCACTGTTTCTACACTGTACACCATGTACATATTTTTGCATTTCCTATTTTTTTCATCTTCAGTTACAACTCTGTACAGTATCAATGATTAAGTCTACCAGTGAAACAGAGGAAGCGAGTCTCTGTTTTCTATTTTGAAGTTAAACTTGATAGTTTCTATCATACAGGGTTGTAAACAAAAATTATAAAATGAATTACTGCAACACAAAAAATATGTAAATAATATATAATACACAAAGTGTACAGAAAGCAAACTCACCAAACAATGTTTTACAATGCTTTGAACTACGTGGAAAAGCAGCTTCCATTGTTAAGAGTCTGGGTTTAATTCAACACTATATACTATTCTTAGCCATTTTTGGTGAGTGTCCATGCAGTACTGTTTTTTATAATATCGAACATGCACATATTTTTGTATTAATTCATTTCATCACATCTGACTACACCTTTGTACAATATGAATGATTATGTGCACCAGTGAAACAGGAAATGAAGAAACACAGTCACTTGACATCACCAACACCCTTTCACCCCCTGCCTGTTTCTGAAATGTTATAGTATTATATCTTATTAAAGCTATTGCATATATAACTCAGAACAATAACAGGACAAACCAATTATGTCAGTAACTTTGTGGAGATAAGAGACTAACATATTGATCAAAACATCTGACCATGAAATTCATCTTAATTCATGCAGTGGAAGTTTACTGAAAAATATGTTTCACTTTTGGTATGTCTGCTTATCATATCCTTTTCAGGCAATGCTGTGTTAAGCAGGAAATGCCTGTATCTTGTCAGTAATCATATCCCACTCTACATACAATTTAAGCATACATACATACATAATAATCCATGTGTAAACCTACAAGTTAAACAAGCTATTAGAACTATCATATTTTAATTGGCCTTTAATCTATCCTACAGACTTACCTTTCAGTGCATGAATCATCATCCGAAGCAGACTCACCACGACTAAAACTCTTTCCTGATGCTGGACTAGATGGTAAGGAGTCAGGTTCTTGATACTTGGCTGAGGCCAGCACCTCAAACTTTGTAACCCCATCAACCTAAAATTATTGAGTTAATAGAATTATGACTACTTACCACAATCAGGACCATGGTGGAAATAATTCTTCATTATTTTCTTTTGTTATCCTTGCCAAAATTCTTATGTGCATATCTTTATAGTTTTTATTCCCAAATAAATTAATCAAAACTTATTCTCATTGGAAAACCTTTTATTACCTCACCTGCCTAAATCAAGGTGAAGAGATGAAAGTTATCTCTACCAAAAAATAGACATTACTTTCATGAGATGAAAGTTATTTCTACCAAAAAATAGACATTACTTTCATAAGTTTAGCAGCTCTTATCAGTACATTATAATATATCTATATTAATCTTGTGTGCATACAAAAACTTAATATTGGGCAGTCAGATAAAAAAAGAAAAATATTTGCATTTAACCAGCTTACACCATGTCAAAACTTATTAAGTAACAACAGTACAGTATGGGGTATGATGGTATTTCCCGACTCATACTTTTCTCATAATCCTGAAACTTATTTCTATCTGATAGATATCTAATATGCCTCTTCTGATGGCAGCCATTTCTAAATGTGTATCAAATACACCTCAGAACTGCAACACAAACCTCTATCGACATTATTTCTAATATACAACTAATGCAAGTGGCATTCCTTTCTCCATGAAATATATTACAGCTAATCACATAATTTAATTGCGGACCTAGCCAGTAAAATTAATTCGGTACTTGTGAAAAGCCTTTTCTTTCCTTAGGGAAAGGCAGAAAGCAACGGAAATGAGAGAGCTCCACTCCCTTGGGGAGAGAAACAAAGCAAAATTCAAATATCAAGAAACTTACTCACCACTCACCATCTGTCCCAAAAGAGGATCATATGCACAACCACTACCATTTCATTAATCTGAAGCTACAATGTATCTCTGTTAATGCCTACAGCTCATTCCAACAAAATCCTAATACTGCAGGATGAAAATTAAAGTGAAGAGAGGAAGAAACATGAAGAAAATGGGAGGCTTGCTAATTGGCCTCCTCTGGAGGAAGAAATACCATTAAATGAGTTCAAAATCTGTTTTACTTCATAACAAGGAGTCAGTCAGTGTGCACAGGAAACGAGAGCATACTCAAATGGAGGTTAGTGGACAACTCTTCAAGAAGTGTAGAAAAAAAGAAAGAATAGTTTAGGGAAGATGTGCCCAATATATCCCAAAAAATACATACACAGTTGATCAACATGTTTAGAAGAAACCCCCAAAATTCTGGGAAAAGAGTTGCGATAGGACTGTAGTCAAAAGAAATTGATTGAGGCAAAAAGTTTGGGACTCTGTAACTCCTTTGGTAATCTCTAAAAACACCAAGGCATGTTAAAATATACCTGGAACTTTTCCTTAATCAGCTGAACCATAGACTTTGTAGATTATGATGCAAAACTTTATAAGTTTTGACCAAACATCTTACTGTATTTAGGGCATTACCAAAATGAAAATTATCTTTCCAAAGAAATTGTAAAAGGATGACTTATCTTCTCTTTTCCCTTAAGTCAGATACATTTTAACCATAAGTGGTATCTAATTGAACAGCCTGAGTGAAAATAATGCAAAAAAAATGAAATCCATTGTAAGAGAAAATGACCTATTATCATTCTAAATCTTTTGTAATAATGAGGGTAAAAATGGTGAGATGAAAGACCCCAGTTCAGGAGCTACACTACAAATACCCAGAAATGTGTAAAGAATAAGTACCCTCAAGTTGGCAAAATTGTATTGCATGAAAAGATCCTATACAAGGAAAGAACACAATTGAGGAACTCCAGTTAGAGGGTAAAAGTCTGCCACTACATGGTGCTCATGTTTCTGGAATTTGTTGCTGAATTGGACAGATGTTGCTCATACTACCATATTCCATTATTTGCTCTGTTTTCAGCTGCTATGCTTAGCTAATTACAAGAAGCAAATTACACATCAAGAAATGTTATCAGGCTATCAAAGTATTGTACATACCCAAGTACAGCAATTTCAACCTTTTGCAAAACCCTTTGCTGATGCTTCCAAGCCTGAGCTGTTTTAATGATCCAGCACACATATCCTGACTAGCCCTATGATTGAGTAAATGAAAGACCTGTCTCCTGATTCTCCTGAAGGATCAACCTCATGGTACAAAGATGATATTCACATCTTCTCACTCTCAATCTTATGTGGCCAGATGTCACCTACTCAGCACAATAATTTTAATGTAATCACCTATGCAACCTTAATATACATGTACAGTTTTGATTAAAAAATAAGGGTGATTTTTAGTAAATATAGTATATAAAGAGAGTTATGATGAATAAAAAACTTAAAATATCCTTATTCATTTATTCATTCATTTATCATACTTGATCACTGTTTTCTGCATCAGTAAAGTAGTGCCAGGAAACAGATGAAGAAAGACCCATCCACTCATATACACACATTTATACATACATGCACATATATGCACATTACATACATATACATACCAACATATACATACATACATACACATACACATGTATATACATATATACACATGTACATATTCATACTTGCTCACCTCCATCCATTCCTGGCACCACCCCATCACACAGGGAATAGCATTACCACCCCCCTACATCAGGGAGGTAGCGCCAGGAAACAGATGAAAAAGGCCACATTTCCTCCTACTCAGTCTCTAGCTGTCATGCGTAATGCATCGAAACCACAGCTCCCTATCCACATCCAAGCCACACAGACCTTTCCATGGCTTATCCTATACATTTCATATGCCCTGGTTCAGTCCACTGACAGCACATTGACCCCAGTATACCACATCGTTCTATTTCACTCTATTCCATGAACGCCTTTCACCCTCCTCTATGTTCAGGTCCCGACAGCTCAAAATCCCTTTCACTCCACCCTTCCACCTCTAATTTGGTCTTCTACTTCTTGTTACCTCCACCTCTGACACATATATCCTCTTTGTCAACCTTTCCTCACTCATTCGTTCCATAAGTCCAAACCATTTCAACACACCCTCTTCGGCTTTCTCAACCACACTCGTTTTATTACAACACATCTCTCTTACCCTGACATTACTTACTCGACCAAGCCATCTCACACCACATATTGCCATTAAACATTTCATTTCTAACACATACATCCTCCTCCTTACAACTCTATCTACAGCCCATGCCTCGCAACTATATGATATTGTTGGAACTACTATTCCCTCAAACATACCCATTTTTGCTCTCTGAAATAATGTTCTCTCTTTCCACACATTCTTTATCACTCCCAGAACCTACACCCCCTCCCCCACCCTATGATTCACTTCCACTTCCATGGTTCCATTCGCTGCCAAGTCCACTCCCAGATATCTAAAACGCTTCACTTCCTCCTGTTTTCTTCATTCAAACTTACATCCTAACTAACTTGTTCCTTAACCCTGCTGAACCTAATAACCTACCTCTTACTTGCATTTACTCTGAACCTTCTCCTTTCACACACTTTTCCAAACTGTCACCAACCTCTGCAGTTTCTCACTCAAATCAACCACCAGTGCTGTATCATCGGCAAACAACAATTGACTCACTTCCTAGGCCTTCTTATCCCCTAACAGACTGCATACTCGCCCCTCTCTCCAAAACTCTTGCATTTACCTCCCTAACCACCCCATCCATAAGTAAATTAAACAACCATGGGGACATCCCACACCCCTGCTGCAGACCGACTTTCACTGGGTACCAGTCACTCCTCTCTTCCTACTCGTACACATGCCTTACATCCTTGATGAAATCTTGCTGCTTCTAGCAGCTTACCTCCCATGCCATATATTCTTAAGACCTTCCACAAAGCATCTCTATCAACCCAATTATATGCCTTCTCCAGATCCATAAATTCTACGTACAAATCCATCTTTTTTCTAAGTACTTCTCACACACATTCTACAAAGTAAACACCTGATCCAAACAGCTTCTACCACTTCTAAATCCACACTGCTCCTCCCCAATCTGATGCTCTGAACAGGCCTTCACCCTCTCAATCAATATCCTCCCATACAGTTTTTCAGTAATAGAAAACTTATGTCTCTGTAGATTGAACACTCCTTAACCTCTTTGCCTTTGTACACTGGTACTATACATGCATTCCGGCAATCCTCAGGCACTTCACCATGATCCATACATACATTGAATATCCTTCCCAACCAATCAACAACACAGTCACTCCCTCTCTTAATTGGTTCAACTGCAGTGCCTTCTAGTCCCGCTGCCTAGCCAGATTTCATCTTCCACAAGGCTTTCACCACCTCTTGTGTCTTCACCAAACCACTTTCCCTGACTCACTCACTTTGCACACCACCCCAGCCAAAATGCCGCACATCTGCCACTCTGTCATCAAATGCATTCAACAATCCTTCAAAATACTCACTCCATCTCCCCACTCCATCACTACCTGTTATCACTTCCTCCCTTGTCCCCTTCACCAATGTTCCCATTTGTTCTTTTTTCTTATGCATGTTATTTACCTCCCTCCAAAACTTCTTTTTATTCTCCCTATAGGTTAATGACGCTCTCTCACCCCATCTCTCATTTACCCTCTTTTTCAACCCTTGCACTTTCCTCTTGACCTACCACTTTTTCTTATACATTTCACAGTCATATGCACTCCTTCCTTGCAAGTATCATCCAAACGCCTCTCTTTTCTCTTTCACTAAAAACTTTACTTCTTCATCCCACCACTCACTTCCTTTTCTAATCTGCCCACCTCCCACTTTTCTCATGCCACATGCATCTCTTGCACATGCCATCACTGCTTCCCTAAATACATTCCATTCCTTACTCACTTCCCTTACTTCATTTACTTTCACATTTTGCCATTCTACTCTCAATCTCTCCTGGTTTTTCTACACACGTCTACTTTCCAAGCTCACTTACTCTTACCACTCTCTTCACCCCAACATTCTCTCTTCTTTTTTGAAACTTTACAAATCCTTACCTTCGCCTCCACAAGATCATGATCATACATCCAAGCACATTTACATCCAAAAGTCTCTCTTTTACATGCCTATCAATTAATTTGTAATCCAATAATGTCCATTGACCATCTCTCCCACTCACATACATATACTTGTGTGTATCTCTCTTTTAAAACCAGGTATTCACAATCATCAGTCTTTTTCAGCACACAAATCCACAAGCTCTTCACCATTTCCATTCACAGCACTGAAAACCCCATGTGCATCAAATGTACCCTCAAATGCCAAATTACTCACCATGGTATTCACATCACCCATCATTAATACCCAGTCTCTTGCACCAAAATTGCTGACACACTCACTCAGCTGCTCCCGAAACACTTGCCACTCATGCTCTTTCTTCTCATGACCAGGTGCATAAGCACCAATAATTACCCATCTCTCGACATCCACTATCAGCTTCACCCACATCAATTAAAATTTACTTCCCTACACTATCATTCACTCCTACAACTCTTCCTTTAGGAGTAGTGCTACTCCATTCTTTAATAAGCTGGGCTTAAGCTGCCTTCCTCTGTCTTAGGGTTCACCTTTAACACTTAATACAGAGAATCTCCTGCTGGGGTGTACTAACAATAGGTAGGGTTTACAGAACTTTAATTTACAGCAGTAGCCAATACTACCGTAAGAAATTTTCTTCAAACGAAAACACTTTACGTTAACTGTTCA
Source organism: Panulirus argus (assembly GCA_038088735.1). Classification (NCBI taxonomy): domain Eukaryota; kingdom Metazoa; phylum Arthropoda; class Malacostraca; order Decapoda; family Palinuridae; genus Panulirus; species Panulirus argus. The sequence goes on from JAYMFT010227242.1 coordinate 20,347, forward strand.
CAGAAGATATTTACATAAAATAAAGAAAATAACTCTGAATAGAACACTTTTCCCTAACTACTCATAGAAACTATTTACATATTGTACATGGGTCAGTACTACCAACATGTTCTTATCAAAGCACTGCCTGGATTTTCTCCCAGCACAGCACCTATCAGGCCTCTCCCCACTCGCCTCACACCACCCACAATCTGGTTACCATATGAGACTATCTGAGTCTTGTTACTTGGTCCACTCAGGGTACCTCTTATGAACAAGACGTGCTACCAACTGCCCCATGTGGAGTTGTGACACCATGCACTTAGCTGCACCAGCAGTGGTCATCTTGCCGTCCAGCCAAGGATGGGTAGTTTTCTCACAACCACCTGTCTCCATGGACATACACCACTCTCCAGCCCTTCCTCACCAACAGGCACCCACTGAAGTTGATAGTCAATATGGCATATAGCACAGGCCAGTCGAACTGAGCGGGTGATATGGGAGGCTCGCTCACAGCACTTTTTCAAGGTCAATGCAGTCGCCAGAAGTCTCCTTCCCACGTGGCTCCTCTCAGAAACTCCTGCAAACCTGATTTTCTGTAACTAACAGACTTCCTTACTTTATTATCAGAACATCAGCACACTTTATATTCTTTCCTGCATCACTCAGTAAACACCAACAGCCTTGACATACATGCAAACCCGGCAGAGTCTCGTCCTCACAAACACAACGATGAGTGTTATTCTCTTGAAGTCGCCTTTTGTCAACAATGCCTGTCAACTAGCATGCCCTGTGGCCAGCCACAGAGCCTCCAACCAACATGCTAAATTCAAATCCTCACACTCACTCCCTCAAACTTTGTGCATGCCCCCATGTGCACATCCCTCACAAACCACACACCCAGAGCCTACCTTCCCTGCCTGTTCGGCAATCCTTCTAGAGCGCCTAAGTCAAGTAGTCTCCTTTGTTTCCCTCTCACATCTTCCCCTTGTATCTTTTTCACTCAGTTCTTCCCCCTTCTCCAGTGTTCCCTGTTGTGACTCCTCGCTCCCTAATTCTGTCTCTGCCAGTTCCCCTTCTGGTTCCTCCTCAACAGGTGCCAGCTGATCCTCAAAGCCAAATCTCCACAACACTTCAGCCATGTCTGGCATTTCTACCTCCTCCTCCCCTTGGCCTTCCTCTTCGCAGCCTGACCCTTCTTGTTCACGTTGACCTTGTAGCCCAGTGCTGTCATCCTGTCGCCATGGACGCAAGTTGCTGCAGTGCAGTACCTTCTCATGGTTCTCATCCCCTTCCTTTTACACCCTGCTAATCTCATCTAACACCTCCACGACTACCCAAACCTCTGCTAAAAATTTAGGGTATGTCTTATTCCTGCCCAGCAATACCTGTTGGCCCACTTGCAAAGGCTCTGCTTAACCTTGCTCCTGCCTTTTTCTCTGATTCACCTCATTATATTGCTGCATGTTCCCTGAAAAAGCTTTCCAAGCAGCCTGCTGTTTCTTCTGGAGCTCCCTCACTCACTGGTGGTGTAGGACAGTAGCTTCGTCTGTATCCACCACAAACTGTCTAGCATAGTCTGCATTTTTCAACACTGGTGCTTGAGTTAACTTTTCCTTTAACTGTGCAAAAGCTCTGGCCTCAGTCTCATCCCAGTACGTGGATCTGCTTTTGAAAATCCACTCATTAGAGCATGCAGTGGTGGAGCCACCTTAGCAAACCCTTTGATAAATCTCCTGTGGAAGGAGCTAAATGCCACAAATGCTCTAACTTACTTCACTGTGCATAGGGTAGGCCATTCCCGGACTGCCTGAATTTCTTCTGGGTCCATGCTGATTCCTTCCTGTGATGTAACAAACCCCAGATATTTAACTTTTGGCATCAGAATATGACACTTAGAGGGCTTCAGCTTTAACCCATGCTTCCTCAAGAGCTCAAACACCATCTCTAGTCTTTCCTAGTGCTCCCCCACACATTTCGAGAACACTAACAAATCATCAAGATACGTAAACAGGGTGACAAAAATGTGGTCACTAAAGACATATTCCACGAATCATTGAAAAGTGGCTAGGCTATTGGTCAGTCCTATGGGACAGCACACATACTGGTAGTGCCCAGAAGGTGTCACAAAATCAGTCTTAGCATGATCCTCGGCATGCACCTTAATATAGTGGTACCTAGCAGCCAAATCAAAGTAGAAAAAATGCCATGCCCCAGCCAGGGCATCCAACGTGTCTTGGATCTGGGGCAATGGGAAGGCATCCTTCACAGTAATCTTATTCACCTTCCTGTAATCGATGCACAGCCTCAGTGAGCCATCCTTTTTCCTCACCAGCACATTTGGAGCTGCATATGGACTCGCACTCTCCTCAATCACTCCTTGTTCCAGTAGCTCTTTGATATGAGCCTTCACTTCTGTCATACATTAGGGAGGAATGTGTGGGTAAGGCAGCCAAATAGGTACATCACTCATTAGGATTATCTCATTCTCCACCCCAGTAGCACACCCCAACTCCTGCTCATCCTCTGTAAACACGCTCTTGTAATGGTACAACAGTTTATCTAGTTCTTTCCTCTTCCCTGACTCCAGTTGGTCCCACTCCCAACTGTTGCCAGCACTGCCGAGCCTCCTCAGCCGACACTGTCTCTGCAGCTGTATGACTGCTCACTGTCCTTCCAGTGACCTCTCGGCCATTTGACACCTTAGCTACCTTCCACTGGGACCTAAGTTGTACATCTGTCTTGCCCACATTGGCCACGGCCACCCAGCCTTCCCCTCTCACTACCCTGGTATAACTATGAAAAACACATGCCCTCTGGCACCCAATAGCCATCAGTCTCTTGTAATGGTTCCAACAGGACACTCTCACTATCCACCTCTTGTAAACTCTGCACAGACACTTGCAGCACCCTCCTTGTGCCTGCTGGAATCACCATATCTTGCCCCTGCTGCACAATAGCCCACCATAATGGTTGTTGCATGGCCTTCAACCTGGCTTCTACAGCACGAACACATCTACACCACTTCTCACACAACTCTGGCTGCCAGCTTCCCACAGAGCTTCGCCAGCCCTGTACCAACTCTGCCAGCACATTCATACCCCACAGCACTGACGACTGAATTCCTTGAACCACACCCCTTGTCCCAGCTGCTCACTTTACAAACAAGTCACAGTCCCTAATCACCTTTCCCTCCACTTCCAAGTCCACCTGCACATATCCCAAAAAAGGAGTTCCCATTTCGTTTGCATCTGTATTCTAAAGATCCAGCCCCCGCTCTACCACTTGTTTGGGTAGAAGATACCAGGTATACCACTCCTCCGTTACCAAACTAACCTCTGTTCCTGAATCAGCCATTGCTTCCACTTGAACCCCATTTACAGCCACCACAATCTTGGGGGGTTTCCAAACAACTTAACCTTATTTTTCCTCACATTGTCTACTCCCTCAGCACCCATCATCACACTCCTCACACTCCGAATCAACATTGGGCCTGGTGTAGACCTTGAGGACTGGCCCTTCTTCCTCAAGGATGCCCATTTCCCAACTTCTGCATCCACTCCTTAAACCTGGCACACTGAAACCATAAATGACCTTGCTAACTACACAGAGAACATGGGGCCGAGCAGAAGGCACTCCTCACAACCGGTTCTGGCTGCTTCCACCCTCTCAATTCTGCTTTCTGTCTGTGAATCTGTTCCACCTCATTCACTTTGTCTTCTGCCCGCCTAACCAGCTCTTACCACTACACCACTGGATGCTCATCACACCAATTCTGTAATTTAATCCCAATCCGTCGGTCTCTCAGATTTCTACAGAACCATGTGTTCACCATCCACTTACTGTCCTCCTCCCTTTTGCACCTCACTTTCTGCATTTTCTTCTCACTCTCCAACTATGAATCAGTGAACTCCCACACACCTTCATGTTGCTGTTGAATATGGTCGTGTAATTGTCTCTCCAAATCTACATAACTTAACTTCTGGCTAAAGGCAACCTCCAAACATTCAAATAGTGCAGGCACTGAGTCCACTTGGCTATTCCGTACTCTAGATAGTGTGAGCCCTTCCAAAAATCCCCTCAGATGTGTCACAGCCTCATGTCTGATCAACCCCATTTGTCTTATGTTCTCCTCAGCATCTCTCACCCACTCATCTAACTCACTGCCCTCCTCAGCCTGCTGGAAAATTTTGCAAGTGAAGGGACTGGCCGAGACCACACTATACTTCTGGGCTGCTTGCTATCTCCTCCCTCATACAAGTTAGTTACAGCCTCTTCTAACTGCCTGTTAGATGTAAGGAGATTTTTTTTTTTTTATGTTGAAGTCTCCAGTCATGGACAAAACTCCACATCAAGGCCAGGCCTTAATTGAAATATATAGAGAGAATTGACAAAGGGGAAAAAAACATAGGGAAAGTATTTACGAATTTTTTAGAAAGTAAAAGACCTGTCTCTTGAAATGAGCCAGGTCATAGTTATTTGGGAAAGACATGAGAAGGTAGAGAGTTCCAAAGCTTCAATGTTTTGGGAAAAAAGCAATTATTAAAGTGGCACACCCTTGAGTTGCCGATGGCCACACAATAATCATGTGATGCAGCAGTTTGTTGAGTATTCCTTAGCCTAGCTTGTGGTTGGGGCACACAAGCAGCCAGCTCTCGGGAGCAAAAGCCAAAGTAATACCTATAGAAGAGGGAAAGTGAACCAACATTG
>JAYMFT010227243.1:0-11255 GCA_038088735.1 Panulirus argus
TCTCTCCCCCTCCCTTCCCTCCCTCTCTCTCTCTCTCTCTCTCTCTCTCTCTCTCTCTTTTTTCCCCTGCTTTTTCTCGAGCTTCTTTCGCACATCTTCTTTTGATATTCGTCGTCTCCGCTTGTTTTCTTTCCTCCCCCCCCCCAACAACTAACATAAACAAATACTCCCACACTCACAAATAGGTGATCAAATAGATAACTATACACCCGGTGCCCCTACTTTTCATTAGTTCTTCTTGACCGACTCCCTCTTCTAAAGGGCTACTACCTTCACCATTCCTATTCCATCTTCATAAACCGGTGTGATGGTGACTCGCTCTTCCTTTCCGTCTCTACAAAGGGGTTAATTAGCATATAACAAAGACTTCTGCTTTACTATCCTGTGACCAGGAGAGTATAAATGTCCTCCAGCAGATAACCTGGTCAAAGACCATTAGGTTCTTCTGTTACCTGTCCTTCTCATGTACTCCCTCGTACAAATGCCTCCTCTGCAGTTTCTCTCTCTCTTTCTTCTCCCTTCCTTTTGTAACTTAGGTAAATGAAGAAGCCCTCCCCCTCCAACCTTCCCCACTTTCCCCTAGCCTTCTTCCCTCCACCCTTCTCCCCCAGAACTCTCCCCCCCCCCCTCCTTTTCTCCCCAACAGGGTATAAACTCATTGTTTCTTTGAGGAGTCCAACATAACTCTCCCCAAAGCATACTTCGGGGAGGCGCTTACGGCTGGCAAGACTGGCTCTGGGAAAGACTAAACGCGCCGTAATGACGTGGGTACGCAGGCTTGCCTAATTAGAAGCAAGTCTTGTTAGGAAAAAAAAAAATAAGGCAGGGTTAGAAATCCACCTCGCAAAAAAAAAAAAGGCCGTGTTAAAAACCCACGTCGCAAAAAAAAGGCCGAGTGTTCCGAAAAAAAAAGGCCCTGTTGCAAACCCACACAGCAAAAAGTGCCGTGTTAGAAAACCACGCTGAAAAAAAAAAAGGCAGTGTTAGAAACCCATGCAGCAGAAATGCCGATTCAGACACCGCCTTCTACTGAAACCGACCTTCAGAGAAACCGGCGGAAATCAGAAACTGCCAAAGCAACAAATGACTCATACTAGAAACCGGACCCTTAAGCAGGTTTTAAATAGAAAACCGTTCTCGTTGCAGAGAAGCGTTCCGGGGAAATCATTTCATTCAAAGCTGATGCGCTCAATAACCCTTCTAGCTAGACACCAATGATGAGAAACGATTTAGACTAAGAATATAATAAGATAAAATATACAAAAAATTCCTCAGCGGTCAACAGGGAAAGATTAAGATATGAGCATTAATGTAGCGATCATTACCTACACATTGAAGTCCTCACGCCGTCAATCCCAGAGTTGATTGATGCCTTTTTGACTCTCCTGTCTCTCCTTTTTCTCCCTCAACTTCATTCATCGTCCACCTTCTTTCCTTCCTTCCCTCCTCCATCCCATGGCTCTCTTTCCTCTCTCTCTAACCTTCTCCTTCCCCTCCCTAATCTTCCTCAGCTGCATCCATCCTCCCTCTCCTGTATTTACTTTTTTTTTTATCTTTTTTCCTTAACTCCTTCCCTTCCCTTCGCCCACTCTCTCTCTCTCTCTCTCTCTCTCTCTCTCTCTCTCTCTCTCTCTCTCTCTCTCTTCCCCTCCACGTGCCCTAAAATCAGGGGTGGGGGAAGGGAGGGAGGGAGGGAGGAGGGGGAGGGGCACACGCCCCTCACCCTTGCATGAGTGGGAGGGGGGGGAAGAAGGGGTTGCGTGCCCCCTGCAGACTAATGAACGAGTATTATACAGCGGGTCAGACGACCTCCTCACCTTACCTGGATTTTTCTTCCGAAACGGAGGTCGAGTTTCACAGCTTCTGTCTGGCAGGTGGGAGGGAGAAGGGAGGGAGAAGGGAAGGGAGCAAGGAAGGAGAGAGGGGAGCAAGAAAGGAGGGAAGGGAATAGAGAAGGAGGAAAGGGAGGAGGGGAGGAGGAAAAGGGAGAGAGGAGAAGGGAAGGGAGAGAGGAGAAGGGAAGGGAGAGAAAAGAAGGGAAGGGAGCAGGAAAGGAGGGAAGAGGAGAAGGATGAAGGGTTATGAATAAGAATAGAGAAGGGAGATGGAGAAGTGGGAGGGTGTAGGAGAAACAGAGGAGGGAGAAGAGACGAGGAGAAGAGTAATAACAAAGAGAGATAGAGATGTATAGAGAGGGAACAGAGAAGTGAAACTGACGTTATATAGGAGGAAAGAAGAGGAGGAGTGAGGGTAAAAGCGAAAGCGGAAGGGAGTTTATTCACATTGTCCATCTTTGCCACACAGACTCTTGCCTTTCCCTATTCATTCCCCCATCTACTCAATGATATTCTTTCTTCCGTCCTTACAATCCTATGCCTTCTTTCTGACGTTCCCATTCTTTGGTTCAGCATTATGTACATCTCGTTTTCTGCGTCTAATCTTCTGAGCCATCCATCTTTCCCCCAGCTCATCTCTTAACATCCATCTATAAGATTTATCAGATCAAACGCCACAATCTTCACCTAATCTCCTTATACATTTTCTCTCGCCTTTAACCCAAAGTTACTATTTTCTTGATCCATCTTGCTTACAATCATGCAACCCATTTTCATTTTAGTCCAACACGCAACCAGTCTATCATTTCAAAACTGAAAGATCAAAATATGAAACAAAATTAATCTGGTTTACTGCAAACAACCGGAGAAAACCCACCTGAAGAACCAGTAAACCAGGTTCACGGGTATGGGATGTTCTTGGTGTTCACGAACATGTAAACATGCTACACTACGCGAAAGAAAACGGAATGTAAACAAGGTGTCATCTTCAAACTGTATTTTTAAAACGAATTTTCTTTTTCTTTCGTTATTCAGCCGAGAATTTTTAATTGAATTTTCGTAAATTTAATTTTATCCTTTTGTGATCCACGAGCGGGGGTGGCAATGAGCAGAATCTTCGGACCGCTTAAAGATTCCCCCCACCCCCATCCCACGTGTTTCTAAGCTAGGTTAGGTTGAGTTAGTTTTAGGCTTAAGTTAGCTTGGGTTAGGTTAAGTTAGGTTTAAGCTGGTTTAGGTTTATACTCTAACTTAATAAAGCCTAATCTAATCTAACCTAACAAGAAAGTTATTCGGTTATCTGAATCTTCCTTTCAATAGATTCACCGAGGATGAAAGATGGAAACATTCTTTGCCAGATTAAACTGTTGTCTTTACACTTTATCCATATCTCACCCTGGATGACACCACCACGTCTAAACAGAATACCGAAGGACTCGCAAAATAATTCATATAACTCTGAAAAGGTATCACATATGTCAACTTTTGTCGTATTTGTAAACTTTCTGCTCTCAACACTTTTTGACAGTGCAAAACATCTGGTCATCAAAATGCAAAGACTACCAGGTAGCTGTAAAGAGAAAGAATATTTTGGGCCTGAATATTCAATAACAGTTCCAAATATATGTATCATGAATTATGATCAGATGTGTTGCCTGTCAGGAATATTTCGGTGTTACAGTCTTTCAGGAGCGTGCATTCTTCAGGTATTTTCCAAAACTGTCTGGTACTTTTCCTCAGTGAGCATAATGGGCCTTCAAACCACATCATCAAAATTTATCTTGAATGAAAGTATCCAGAACACGAGTCTCTGTACTGTTATATATCTATGGCAACTCTTGCCATACTGTACAATATTCTCATATCTTCCTAGGACTTTCGTCTCCTCCTCCTCCTCCTCCTCCTACAGGAGTACCTTCCTTCTTCTCCCTCAGCCTCTAGTAAGTCTTGGAGACTCGAACTGCCTTACCTATTTCCCCTTCCGCTCCCGTCTCGAGGGAGCATTACCCACCACCACGTGTTGAAGGTCATACGGGCCTCCTCGCAGACCCCTCTCGCACCTCCCAACGTGCTTCTTCAACATATGACCGTAAACAAAGTTCCTCGTGCCTCCTCGCCCTCATTCCTCCTCCTCCTTCTCCTCCTCCTGCAGGAACTTCTCTCGAAACCTTCTCTCCTGTTTCTTGCCGTCGACTTTCCCTTCCTTCCTCTCTTCCTCCCTCCCTCCTCTTCCGTGAGACGCACACTGTGACCCTAAGCTCCTTTCCTTCTCCACCCACCCGCCATCCCTCCTTCTCCTGCTCCTCCTGCTCCGTTCCTTCACAGAATGTCACCGGCTTCTCTCCCTCACCTCACCGCTACCCTCCCCGTGCGCTCTCTCTCTCCCTCTCCCTCCTGGACACGCCACAACATCGTAACGTTGGGTCGGGAATGCCCCGACAAAGGGACGTGGGGGAGAAGTCTCCCTCAAATTAACCGGGATCATTGTTGTCAATGCGGGTCTGCCGAACCCGGCCGGCGGGGTTTTGCCGCTGGCCTGATGACGACTCGTCGTCTTTTGTCATGACCGCCGCCGACGGGGGAACTCCTCAGGTAAATGTTGCATTAGTGTTCCCGAAGTCTTTTTCTTTTTTTTTAATACGAAGCCTCACCTTTTCCTCAACTACCCCCCCTCCAACCCCTCTATTCCTCAGCGTCTCCCGTCACCGCTGATTCTCCAGCGCTCTCTCTCCCACCCTGCACCCACCCACCTAAACACACACACACACACACACACACACACACAAAGAAAAGCATTTTCATCAGGCTGTGTCAGCGAGTATGTTCTGCGGTGACGTAAACAACCAGCTGCGATGGGGCGGAATGCCAAGGGCGTTGTGTGTGTGTGTGTGTTCGCTCTGAACACTACAGTCAACTACAGCTGCTGCTGCTGCTGTACCGCGCACCGCCGCCGCGCACCGCCGTCCACATTAACATACAAAGCAGCGGAGATAATAATAATATATACGAGTGGAGGAGACCGCCCAGATAATGGTATTAATCCCACAAGACTCGTGCGTACCACCTCCCATCCTGCCTTCCTCTATGATAACTTTTTTTTTTTCCGCCACTCTTGAATTGAATTTTCTATTTACATATGAGGGACGAGCGACCAGGGGATAATACCCCCGGCAGGAACCCCCCCTCGTTACAACTTCAAATTGGAGGCCTTTCGCCCGCCGACATTCCGCCAACTTGTAGTACCTCACGCCTGTTGTATTATGGTGGGGAGGGGAGGGGAGCGGAGGGGCGCTGCTCTGGGGAGGCGGTGTGGGTGTGGCAGTGTCGAGGGGGAGGTGGTGGTGGCTCGTGAGGTAGGAGAGGTGGTTTGGTGGCGGTGGTGGCTGAGGAAATAATGTTGGGCGGTAGTAGGAAGATGGAGTAAGTGGGTGGTATAGGTGGGTGGTGTCGGTGGGTGGACTGTGGGGCTTGGGCGGATAATGTGGCGAGGCGAATGAGATGGGTGGCTGAACGAGATAGGAGGATGGGAGACGTGGTAGGTGAGGTGTGGCTGATTGTGGACGGGACAGAAAGGTGGACGGGAAGACTCATTCCTGGAGAGCTTCCTCATGACCCCACGTCCGTGGACAATGAGTGGGAGCGCGCGTTGCGCCACCGCCTCGACCAAAAACCTCACACCAAACAACCACTCACTAATTCCTCGGTTCGTCCTCACACAGGTTCCTGCACAATCCCCTCACTGCCTCCATCAGTTTCCCCTCACTCAAAACAACCTTAACATATTCCCCCGGCCCCCTTCCTCTCAACTCCGTCGTAGGCTTTTGCCAAATCCATAAAAGCTGTGTGTACAACTGCTTTTCCAAACCCTTTCTACAAAAAAATAATTGAAAAAAAATTTGCTTCACAGTATATAAGTGACACCACACTAATATACTCATAAAAGGCTCTCTTTAAGTTTCCCTCTACCACATATAGTCGCTCGAAGTCCCTCAAAAGCCTTCAGGCAGACGCTGGGCCCAGTGCCTCACTCCAGGTTCTCAGGCATCTAGCGTTAGACGGTGCCTGTGTGTGCCACCTGGCATCTCTACCTTGGCACCTTCCCGGTCCTTACCTCTTCCAAGTTACCCTGAGGCATCATCTCTGACGCTATTATTTTCAAAACCTTTCTGACACCTTTCAGTCTCGGTCTACACATCTCAAAATGAATTCCCTATATTTTCTCTTCATGCAATCAAATCCTTTTCGCGCTTTAAATGTAGCACCTTCTCATACACCGTTCATTTACCCTTTAACAGCCTGTCGCTTCTGCCTGCTCACTTTCCACGCAACCCTTCAACACTTTTCCCTGAAGATCCCTCTGATATTCCCCAAGTCCTGCCCCCACATAATGTTCTCATGAGGCCAAAAATTACATTCCTCTTCTCTCGTGTCTCGTGCCCATTCTCTCAATCTGCCAACAGTTATATGTGTATACAGCTCTCCAGTAATATTGTAACTTATCTACCATCCGCACAACACACAGTTCCCACTGGCTGACATAAGTGTTGACAAAGGCGACTGTGATGATGAATCGAATTCTTTAAAGAAATCCGGAGAGTTCTCTCTATTTACATCTCTCCCTCTTGCACCCCAGGTAACTACGCCATCCCTCTCGCCAACAGCCCTCCCAAACCTTGCACTCCCGTCACTCAACAACACAACTGTTTTTCTTTCCCTTACTGAGCTAAATGCTCTTGCTCTATTAGTGCAAAGTATGTTTTTCCTTCAGATGTTGGTCTATAATCCTCACAGCCCCAAAGACCTTTTCCTGGATTCATATGCCGTGGCGCAGCCCACTGACAGCATGTCAACCCCCGTATACCTCATCGCACAAATCTATTCTATCCTATGCATGCCTTAAGGAAATACGTTTTGCAAGGTCTTGCATTGTCTTTCAGCTTTATATCAGTGACTAAAATCATCAAACTTCATAATTTTGTACTTGCCCGTGAGATGTGTTAAACACTGTCCTTCCCAGCCAAGAATGTTGATACAGTAATGACCTAATACCTATACTGGATGACGGATGCGTGGTTCAAAGAAGCCTGACAGTCTGCGGACAACGTTACAGAATAAGTGTCTACCGTGTGTTGTAGGTAGGGTTCCTTTACCTGTCGTGTGAACAAGAATGCATAAAATTCCCCTTCACTGAGTCGTAGCCTAAACAAAAGATTTCGTATAGAGACAAATGAAGAGCGAACAAGTTAGTAACAGAGGCCATCCCATGTGTTCATTAGAATCTAATAGATTTCAAACATCATTCTAAACATCATATGAACACTTTCCCATCTGGCCTTATTACCCCGTCTGGTCCATGGCAATGCAAGAGCCATTCCGGGGTCATTAACTATTACGCGGTCCTGCATCCACACGTTGAACGACCCGTCGGATAGGTGACCTTCGGAACGACCCCCCAGGGTCGTGATTACTCCTACCGAGGCCAGGTCCCCGGGAGACCACTACGCATCCTAGAAACATATCCCAACATCCTTACGTTCTGAGGAGGATGAAAAAAAAAAAAATCCTCCTCCTCCTCTTCCTCCTTCTCCTTCTTGCTCATCCCTCACAGGGCGGGACATCCTCGTTGCCCGCCACCGCTGGCGCGTCCCCAGGCTTACCTGGCCGACTCTGCCCATGAACCCGCTCCATCCTTCCTTGTCCCCCTCCCCCCCCATCCGCCAACGCCCTCCCTCCCTCTCCTCCTTATCTCCACACGCCAACTTTCCCATCCAGAGTCTCCGTGACGGGACCTCCTCATTACTGTTATCACAACAGCACCTTAACGGTCGTGGTTGGTTGGCGTTATCTGATGTGTCCGGCGGTGATTATCCCTCGTGGGACATAAGGCCGGTTGTTCCGGCCTGCGAATGCTGCGGACTTTTGCCCTTATTGCCCGTCCTGTTTTGACCCCATGATATACATGCATACACTGTACTGTGTAAAATGGGAGAATTTTGGCCCATGAATAAAATGCATGTTTTGCCTCGCTCCTCCCTGTAATTTGTTTCGCCTTCCGCGGTGAAAGCATTACCCCCGTCCTCGGCATTTAAGTGTCTTTTGCAACATTCACCTTCTAATTCATGCGAGTCTTTATGCTAATGAGGAGAATAAAACTTTTCGTTCGCATGCTTTTTTCTTTCTTTCTTTAACACGTGCGCGAAATTATGCTCGCGTGGGGACGTCATGGCCGACCAGTGGTGGATGGTAAATGACTTGAGGTGTTTACGTAGAGCGAGGACCACACGAGCGAGTACCGGTTGCCAACTTGTCCTGAAGGTGACGTGCGATTCTGAGCGCATTTTTCCCTTTCATGATTTTTTTTCAGTGACGTCCATCGGCTCGTTCGGCAGCTCAGTCGTACCCAGCTTAAGGAGGGAAATGAGAGAACACCGAAGGAAATCATAACTGGAGGGGCAACAGACTCTTCATTCATTTTGCAGCAGATTCCTTGTCAAATGATATGCATGCGTGTGTTTACAAGTTACCCTCCAGGCCTTAATATCTCTATGAGAAGATCTCCAAGACATTTTTCTAAATATCTTTTTGTAACATCTGAGAATCGAGTGTCAGAATCTGGGTTATCGTTAATGGAAATAAAAATATCAATAAATTCACAAAGTACAATGACTCTGTTTTCGCATGCTATAACGTCCCTAATTGAGGTTCACGTGTGGATAATGGAATCAATGGTTGTAATGTGTGGTAAATTACATATTTAAGAATGGCCTCCAATTAGCAAGACTACTTTTCCAATATCATGATAAACAAATGATGAATGACTGTGGAGAAAAAAAAAAAATGGAGCTCTTCACTCTCTCAAAACATTTTCTCAAATGACTCACCGTCTTCCCCATGTCATTTCCAACAGCAACGGCCTGACGATTTAAAAACAAGCTTTCCACTTCCTTAAAGTAAATTCTATAATTATGTCTCCTTCCTCTCCTTAGCTCTTTTATTTTTCTTTCTATGTAGCCACTTTCATCCAAGCTATGGCCTTGATCAGGCCTTTTTTTGTCTGCGACTAGAGGCCTTGGAAAAAAGACAAATATATCTTCAAGTACAATTATCATTGTAGGTTTCGAAAGTATAGACATCTTATCAATGGGGGTGCACGAACATCCAGCTCCCCTTTTCTAAAGAAACCTGGTCCTCTATGTCCAACCCCAGACACGGAATGAAAAGAAAACGGAAATTGTGGTCTTTGATTACAATAATTGCCCGGACGATAAACAAAAGTGATAATGAGGATAATGGATACTTGTAACGCCGAGATAACGGCCAAGATAACGGATGTGATAGCGGGGGCGATAATAAACAGACACACTGACAATAACAAAGGTATAAATACAGAAATGGAGGCGAGGGAAATATGAAGAAAATTGCTGCCGATGACGACGATAAGAGAGGATTGTACCTGTACCATTCTGGTTGGGAGAATTTCTCGCCGGCATAACTCAGGGTTCTGTCCGTGTGAAAATGAGAGAGACATTACGTGGGTGAGGAGGTGGACGAAAACTTACAATTACGGAACTCGTGTGCATTCCGCATAACCCAACCACCTGGTAAACCACCGTGGAGGATATGTGAGGTATGAACCACTCAAGAGGCCGAACATAAAACGTGAAGGTTTAACAGAAGGAGGTGGGAATGAGGACACTAATCATCATAAACCCTGCAAAACCGAAGAGTGTCAGAAATTGGTCGAGAAAGACGAGGGAGTCGTGGTTGGGATGAGCGTGGAATTGTAGACTCGTGGTGGCGGTGGCTGTGGTGGGAGCAGGTACATGCAAGTACCACACCGGCACTTGAACCTGCAAACCAACAATCAACATGCATGCGAACAGTTCCCGACCGACTAAAGTTTTTGGCTAATAACCGTAAACTCGAGAGCGGCCACAATACTACCACAAACACACACACACACAGATAACGCAATGATAATAATAATAAACAGGGAGGCAACGAGAGCCGTGCGCCACAACAAGGCCGGCGCTAAGGATACCAGTTGCTTGGTTCACTTTCCGTAAGTTTGGAAAGAACACGGAAGACGGGTTGGATGCGGGAAAGCATTCCCGCGTATCAGATATTCTTGGCTCAAACTTTGCGCTACCAAGACTGGGTTATTAGCGGGCGCTGTGGGCCCGATAGTGAGAGCGGGAAGGGGGAGGGGGAGAGTTAACGTATATAAAATGGAAGGAAGCGTAGGTGTGAAGGAAGGGAGAGTGAGAAAGAGAGAGAGGAGGAGGAGGAAGAGGAGGAGCAAGGAAGGAGCCATGCTCGCACATGATTATCAATGCTGGGTTTCATCTGGGACTGTTTTTCATCACATATCAAGTTTTCTTTTAAATATTTCCGGGGACTGTTCTATGTATGTTTCTTAATTTTCCCGCTAGTGATAACGAGTAGTCCTTCTATAATTTCCCAAGGTCATCTAGTGTTTTTGTCCGATATCCTTCCGGTGTACATCCCATCGTACTCCTGCAGACTCGACTTTGTTTCTCCTTGTAGTGAGATGGAGGCCACTGGGCCTGGAATATTGTTCTTTTATACTTCCAATTTGTTGTGAAACGTAGATTATCACGTATCTTTCTCTTCTTTTTTTCCCTCGGCCATAAAGCTCCAGTTCTTTCTGCCTTTAGCGAAACTGTTAGAAATCAGCGATGGAAAAGCATAAGAGGAGGGGAAAAATGTTGCTTTTCTGAAATAAGAGCGCATAACTGAAATCGGTCGAAGCGGTACATCCGCCCAAAATAAAATATGCACCACAGTACCGTCGCCGGTACATCGCTAAGTTACTGCCGCCTGGAATTCCAGCTACGGACGAGTGTGGGGGGGGGAGGAGGGGATGGGAGGAGGGGAGGGGGGGTCCAACACTGCCCTGGGCCCACAGTCTGAATACGTAATGAGGAGATTCTACGAAATACGCGAAGGTATCCCGCTGGAAAACGCCAAACCAAATCTCTTCACAAATATCCGATTTCCGAGGTCAAGTCTAAAATCGTCCCCGTTATTCCGGGTTACAAGTCAGACTCATAAAACCGAAATATATGGACGCCTCATCTAATATGACGAGAACAGATTCAGGAGAGTCAGACAGACCAAATATCACAAACTACCTTAGTTACCGCTCCGGCCGCTTCGTAAAACATATTAACCCCTTTAGCGTACTGGTACGACCCTTGATGACGAAGGGCACTGCCTCTCAGCACGATGCTACGACCCCCGTGGATATGACGGCATGACCTCTGACCTGACCCACCTGAAGAGTCAAGATCAAGTGGCCTGAATAAACGCAGTACGGAAATGCAGCCCAGCGACAGAAATATATATATATATATATATATATATATATATATATATATATATATATATATATATATA
>JAYMFT010227254.1:0-11254 GCA_038088735.1 Panulirus argus
AGAGAGAGAGAGAGAGAGAGAGAGCGAGAGAGAGAGAGAGAGAGAGAGAGAGAGAATAGGTGCATAGGGGAAAAGAGAGCGATCGGAAAAGATAAGTGAGGGTGAAGGATGGAATACGATAATATATTTCAGGCTGAAGGGAAACTGGTGGTGGAAAAAGCTACAAAAAATGGGAAGAGAAGTGAAGGATGAATGACGGAAAAGAAGAGAAGCTTAACGAAGGTTAAGAGAGAGAGAGAGAGAGAGAGAGAGAGAGAGAGAGAGAGAGAGAGAGAGAGAGAGAGAGAGAGAGGCTTCATAGCTGAAGCACTGTTAGCAGCACGTTAAGTAATCAGTATTTTGCTTCAGTAAATTCCCAGGTTTGATTACACAGGTCCTTTACGACAGTTAACAAACCCACGGCGCCTGGCTGTGCCTCATATGCTGAGGCAAATATGTTGGTGAGCCTTAACTTCGCTGCGGACAGGAAAGTGATATTTGCAACGTCTTTCATAGACAACGTATGTTTTCAGTGATAGTTACATCAATGCCGATTAAAATATCAGATGCACATCGGTTTTGCAGAATGATAGTGATGTTGGTTACCTCTGGGTATATGGATGACTGATAGTGAGCCATGGAGAAGTGGATGTTGATAAGAAGTGGAGAGAAAGGAAAATGTTTAAGTTCTTGTAGGATGCTGCTGGAAGACTGCGGCAGCCGTGGCCGGGAGAAACTAATATATTGGATGCATATGGCGTAGACCTGGACTGACAGCAACGGTGAAAATGGAAGTAAAGTGTTGTGGCGAAGAGGGAGTTAAGGCCAGGCATCGCGGTTGTGGGCTGGAAGGAGAGCAGCCGCATCCACCTGTCGTGACTAGGCTTACCACCCCTATCGTCTTCCTCACCACAACCACCGTCCTCATCTCTGAGCTTCAGTCGAGCTGAAAGAACCTGAACCATTAATAAAATACGTGCCATCAAGGTGTAGACAGACGAAAGTATAAATAGCCGATATGTATTTGCAGAGCGCCGCAGTCAATCAAGGCTGCGGTGGGCCCACGGGTGGGAAGTAGGTGGAGCCGTAGCTTCGGGCATCTTCGACCTCGTCTTCCATCTGTCCGCCAAGAGAGGTAGTAGAAACCTTGTTTGTGTTACTATTTGGTGGGGAAACCACTGTTAATCTTGATGTAATTCACTGTAAATACAACAGTTCCTGTAATCTTACAGGAAACCTTGATCTACTCTGAGGATACAGCGCGGTAAACATTTTCACTTCCCCAGTTTGTAGTTGGCCTTTGAACACAATATACCCAAGTCATAGCTCAGGGTGGTGATGGTGGTGTGTCATGGTGTGGGTTGGGTGTTGCCGCTGCTTTTGAAACTTCCTTATTTGTCTGGTTTCTGCTGCGTGCAACTGATTTTTTTTTTTGGTTGTGCGTAGCTTTTTTTTCTTCAGCTTCGTACTCTATACTTTCTGTATATCTTATGATGTCTCTGTATCACGTTTTATTTGCATACATCATTGATTCTTTTCTGGATTTATAATTCATATGATTTTTGCATGTTTTTGTTCATATCGCGAACCCCTTGAAGACATTTTTCTTTATATATGTAACTATGCAGTCAAGTTTGTCGAGTGCCATGCATGTGTGCTGGTCATGAAGTCGCAAGCTGCTACAATATATTGCCAATATACACTGCACAGCCTAGACTAAATCCCTATCAGCCTCAGGTGTACAGGCTAATACAAATATTTACTCAGGTTAGTCTGTACTTCCCAGCCCCAACATCCCGTCAATCACATGCGTACACCCCAGCTCTAACATTCTGTCAGGCGTGGGTTTTATAATGAAGCTGACGTTTCCCAGTCTTTAGGTTATCTTAGCATGTCATGCGTATCTGCACTCTTCTCCAGCACATATGTGTAATCATTTGTTTGTACTGTATCAGGAGGGAGTGGCGCACTCGTAGGGCCATCTGTTGTGCTCATGTTTACTTTTGTTTTACTTATGTGCCCCGGAAAACACTCTGGATGATTGTATTTTGTACAGACAGATTCTATACTCCTGTGGGTTTGTAGGATTGGTGTTGCTCCTCATCATGTGAAGTGGCCCATGAACGTTTACAACCCGTGGTCCGGGTTCGCGTGGAGGACTTCCCACGCAGTATAAACACAAACACTTCTTGCTTCATTCCGCTATAAACAACTCTTCCTTCGTCTTGAATATTTCCAACGAGTATTTATGATAATGATGAGTCGTGGAAAAAGAGGCTAGAATTAATGTTATAATTTCAGTTTTGAAAACAGAAAAATATTTATTGTAAACTTGACCATAGATTTTTTTAAATATTTTGAGCACAAAATGTTTTAAGATTTTATTCGGTTCCTTAATAAAATTTTGTGTATTCCATTCCTCGCAAAGGCAGGTCAACAGATATAGGCCAATAAATCTCTTAAAAGATTTTTCTTGGCCCAGAATATATAGAACTGAGTCATTTATATTGACAATGCATGTCCTAGACTTCGAAGCGATGGCTGGAGCCGGTTATTGCCTGCCTCACAGTGGCAGCAGCTGACAGTGTGGGGGTCTGCCTGTATCTTGGGGTGGAACACCCGACCCTCACTGCCAAGTGCGCCAGCCAAGCTGTAGACGAACCTGAGTGTTTGCTACGCTGAGGATGGAGTGAGATTGCTGTTGCTGAAGTGTGTGGTACTGCCCTTGATGGATAGCCAACACTCATTGTTCCGTAAGGATTGAATTTGTACCCCGGGGGGTTAGCGGGCGGGTTCCTGCATCAGGAGGTCGACCATGATGAGTGTTTGCTGGGGTGTTCTTGGTGTACTTGAAGCATACGAAGAAAGTGGTTGCAGTAGCAACACGGAAGCTCATGTGGTGAGGTCCAGAAGGGAGAAGGCTAGGAAGCACCTGCAGTGCCAGGACAGAGGCTTTTGCGATGTGGGTCAGAAGGGATAGGGCTAGGAGGCGCTTGTATAGTGACAGTTCGAAGTCTCGTCTGGCGTTGGCCAGAAGGGATAGGTTTCGGTTCACAGGTGAACTTCCTGACTAAACATGACAGGAAGCGGAAGACACGTCATGCCCGAGTACTTATGATGTTAATCGTCGTAAGAAAATGTTTAAAGACAAGTTGCACTGAAGTACTTGTATGTTTTTTTTTTTAATTTCTAGAAAAGAGCAAATAAACTCTTTCTCTCTTTCTGTCACATACTTGAGCTCTTAGCATCAACACGAGCGACTATTATGGCCCCTTGCCCACTTTACTCGCACGCTTGAAAGTGTAGCACAACCTCCTGAGCCACATGTGCCTGCTTTAAAACGCAGTCTTTAGATTGGGGGAGGCGTCTCATGCATTTCAAGATCTGTTTTGTTTCCAACAGCACAATGACCATAGACTCATGACGATGGTAGTATTGTCTCCCTGGACTGTATGCGAGGAAATAGGGTTTCTGGTACAACTAGGTACAAAGAAAAAATGCTCAGTATATAAAACTGTACACACCTAGATCGTTTTAAAACCAACCCCCGGAGTAGGGGCTGTTGTTAGCGGGTTAGCAGGTGTTGATGCCAACCCCTCAAGGGGAGGGGATGGGGGGGAACTGTTACTAGCAGGTGTAATTGCCAGTCTCAGTGGTGCCATCACCTGCCTTAACGATATTTCTATTTCATCCTGCCTGATCAACGTTCCTTGCCATATTACATACATAAACCACATTTGCTGAATCTGGATGGGAGAGTACAAGGCTCCCATGAACCTGTGCCAGCCATTAATGCTTTCCAGGCAGACATTTATTGTCTTCACTGATACTTGCCAACCCATCTGGTCGGGACTTTCTTCATCAATTACCGTATTTCGGCCGAGTTTCGCGTCCCCACGCTCGTAGCCAGGGCGGGAGTTCGTTGTATGTCGGCCTTACGTACGCCAGTCGCTTCCTGACGTCCGCACCAACGACACACCGCTCGCGGCCGCCGTAGCTCTCCTGCGGGAGGAACTGTACAGCAGATGGCAAGAATTGACCGTTTGGGTGGATGACGTGACATCGTCAGTAGGAGTCTGAAACACGAAACAAGAAAGAGGAGAGATCAGGAGGACATTAAACTGTCATTTTGACCTTGTATGTGTGTTGTAGACGTGGCAGGGCAGGACGACAATTGGACTACTCGATGAAGAGCAGGACGCTGGCATGCAACGCAGATCCCTGATTCAGTCCAGCTCGCGACTTATCCCCTGCCTCACCACACGAAATATTGATATGGTTGCCACGTGTAAACGTTGGTTCAGATGCATCTCATCTAACTAGGCAAAAACTGTGTAACTGTACGGTGGCGTGAGTACCATCTGCCAGGCTAAGAGCCAGACTCTCTCGCGCTGCTGGGTCACAGAGAGTGTCCGTCGAGCGTCGGAATTAGCTGCCGAGGTCGGAGGCTCAGCTGGAACCTGCGTCCAGGTCCCCTACAACAGACTTGAATTTGTTGTGGTGTGGAGGAAGCAGTGGGCGCTGCCTGCCGACCTAGTGTTCAGCTGTTACCTAGCAGGAGGGAACGACACATCCCAAGGCATCTGTGTTGTGCCTGCGGAAGGTCTGGACACCACAGCAAGCATCAGGTGCTGCGGTGCGGTGTCTTCAGTCAGGATGTGCGAGCGGTGGTGGAGGCTGGTGTGTGGGTATTCCTGTCCACCGTGATATTACTGCCTCATCTACGATGACGATGTGGTATCACTATCATCGGTTTGAATGCTGTTTACCGCCTCCCTCCTGCCAAGAAATAGAAGAACGAGTCATAACTTTTGAACGCTGTTCAAGTGCATAAAGATTCTTGGAAAAATTGAATGATTTATAAAACAATTAGACACCTCACAAGACTGTGACCACAGACCTCACAACACTCGCTGGGTTAGTTAGTGACAACTTTGCTGTGGTAGTAGTGTGGCAGCGAACACAGTGGTGCGGCTGCAGTGATAGTGTAGGATGAACTTAGTGGTGGTGTGGTTGAGTTAGACTGAGCAATGATGGTGTTGGTGTAGCAGAGGTGAACTGAGCGGTGGTGGTAGTGAACGTAGCGGTGTTGTTGGTGGTGAAGCGAGCGAGCGGCAGTTTTGGTGTTGAAGATGGGGATTGGTAGTCTGCCATGGGGCTCCTCGTCCCTGGAGGAGAAGTGGTCAGGCACAGTGCCCGGCCTCCCAGACCCGCCCTCCACTCTCGACCAGATCAAGGACTACTTCAGAGACAAGGTCGAGGCCCTCACGGTGAGTCTTGTGCTACTTTCTATCCGTTTTATTTACATTCAACCAACGAGGAACCTCCCTTAAGCTTCTCACATCCACAGTTCTTTCCCATTGGTAGAGAAGCCTCGCCAGGGCTGGCACTGGTGATGTGGTAGAGGCCTCACCAGGACTGGCAGGGGCAGGAGAGCAGGAGGTGGTCAGCAGGACATACCGTCAGCAGCAGCAGCAGCGGCAGCAGCAGGGATCAGCGGTCACATGAACCCAACAATAACAATAACCACAACATTACCACAACTTCCTCCCGCCCTTCCGCTGGTTCCGCCCTGGTTTATTCACCCGCTGCACATTTACTGTGATTTATCCCGACTTTATTCGTATTGTACCAGCCCGTACCTGATTAATTTTGCTGACACCAGTTCGATTGTATTCCTGTGGGAGGAGGAGGGGTGTGTCCGGCTGGCCAGCGTGTGGCGGCATCAGGGCAGGGTAATGCCTACCTTTAAGTACCATACACAAAGCAGCCGCCCCACACTACCCGCTATAACTTATGTCCCTCGTGTAATGATGATAATGATAATGATAATAATGATAATGGTTATGATGATGATAATAATAATAATAATAATAATAATAATAATAATAAATTAATAATAATGGTAATGATAATGATAATAATGATTAACAGAGTATTAAACAGTGCAGCCAGAAGCGAAGAATATAGAGCAATACACACGATAAAGGCGCTGGGGAGGAGGCGTCACACAGTCTTTACTCAAACACTTGGTTTTTGATTACGATGACTGGTTGGAATGGGGCTGCTCTCATAGCGGTGTAAATCAGCTCAGATGGGCGCCATACCGTTATGGTGCCGAACTCTGTGTGTGTGTGTGTGTGTGTGTGTGTATGTGTGTAGCATCACTCACCTGGTGTTTGCTGTCGCTCGTCTGTTCTCTCTATCCGTAACTGAGATGTTGACCTCATTCGTTATCGTTCGGACATTAAAACATATTACGGTCAAATCAGGTCCTTTTTAACACTGATAATCGTAAATTAAATGATGTGAGTTAGGAAAAGGTCATTATAATCCTAGACCGGCTGGCTGAGGGAGGATTGCGTTGATTGGATGGGTGCAGTTAGTAGTTATGACAGGCAATATATATGAGGTAGCATAATTCCCATAGGATACAGTATGGCACATTATGACATATATAGTAAAGTAATATATTTTCGCTTAACGGATGTGATCGGTGATTTCGGCTTGATGGGGTTTCTGACAAATATTCTGCCAATAAATTAATTTAGACTATATATTTGGCGTCATAACAGGCCAATCACCATTACTTTTAACTCATACGTTACAACACAGTGTCTGTTAACGTTTGGTAGTACAGGTGAACGACCCTCTGGGGTCTGGGTGGTTAAAGGGGGCGACCTCCCTCTCAGTCGGTCGTTTGGCAGGAACCGTATACGGGCGGGACGCCGCCTCCACCTCTCCCGGTGCTGCGATGCTCTTGTTTGGTCGTGGTGTGTGGGTCTGGGCTTTATGTGTGTTTGGCAGCGGCCGGTTGACTGTATTCTACCCCCTCCAGCACGACTGTGCGACCCTCGTGGGTGACGACGTGACCTTTGATCTACCTCGTAGGGGTCAAGTCAAAGCCCAGATCATTTCACCCAAGGGCCAGAAGGTCGGAGTATCATACACGGGTCGAACCGTCTTGCTCAGAGGGTTAAAATCTCTATCTGGCAGTTTAGTATTAGGTCATTTTCCTTTGATTTTCGCAGGAACACTGCTTGAAAACCCGTCTAACTATCAGTATACTACAGCTGAACAGCCCTCCGTAACTCTGTGCTCAGGACTAGCTTGATAACCAATCTTAACTGCCTTTTTCAACAGTTTTGAGTTCAATTTGAATGAAACGTTTAATCAAACTCTAGATAAGCTTATATCTGATTGCCTGTTCAGCTTTTTCCACAATCTGATCCATCCCTTTGTGCAGCAGAGATTTAGCTGTAGCGTTGACTATGCATTCCTGGCCGTCCGACTTTCTCTGACGGCGGAGGTAAAGTTACAGCTTTCGCCATATGCATACCCTGGAGCGGGGTCTGTATGCTGGTCCGGTGGGTCCTCCCTCCCTCGAAGTAGTTTGTGCTGCCCAACTCCATCCATCATCCTTTATTAACGATCTTCCTGGGACCATACAAATTCTGTGGAAAGTATAGGTCTCTTGTTTCTACGGTTTCCCGAGGATGACTCCTTGCGTATAGTCTGTCGAGCTGTGGACACATGCATGTCAGCGTGATAACTCAAGAACAACAAACACATGGTGCAGACTTCGTCCTTACGCTGCAAGGTTCCCCTCTGTGGAGTTGAGGAACTGATTATACTGTATACTGGTGCAAGTAGTCCCAACAAGCTGCACGTCAGGTAGGAAAGATTATTTACTGGCAAGTGCTGACACTCAGGTGCTGATTAATGAGAAATTCATATTCATATGTGTTATGAAAACACAAGCAACACGGAATACACACTTTATGTCCTGTTCTTAACATAGCGTAGCCTTCGCTCCCTACACAACACGTTACCATTCTTATTCCCTGGTACTGTAGAGTACTGGACGCTTTGACTCTGGCGAACTCCCAGTTTCAGTATTCTGTATAATCAGTAGTTGCTGTTTACATAATGGAGGTCTTCATGTGTAATTTTAGTCATGAATGAGTCTAAGCTCAGAATATAGCCTGACAACTTTAATCATAATGTTTCGATATGTACGCTTCTGTTTTTTTTATCTTTCATAAATCTAAATCTTTCGTTAGTTTTCCTTATTTCTAAGTTCTGAATTAGTGGTATGATATGTTTTTAGTGTTTCAGTAAGATTATTACACTATAAATCACTGACCTTTGTAAACCAAGACCTTCATATCTTAAGTAGTGTTCATAAAAGTAGGAACTAGGAAATTACGGCGCAGGAATTTCACTGAAAATATGAGTTGGCGGCATGACAGCTTCGATTTGAAGTGGTTATGTGTTTTACAAACGGTAAGTCTTGTTGATTTAACAACAGAGCTCTTCCTAGTTCAGGTCATCACACAGCTGCCGCCAGGACCGGTAAAATCAGCTTCTCCGAACTCTCGGTATGACCCCAGACCTGCCACGTATAACTCGAACCCATCACGGAGATTCGAACACGCTTTGGAAGTTCGAACCCAACACGTTAGGTTCGGACACCTGAGGAATCTCGAGCCTTCT
The DNA here is from genome assembly GCA_038088735.1 of Panulirus argus. Taxonomy (NCBI): domain Eukaryota; kingdom Metazoa; phylum Arthropoda; class Malacostraca; order Decapoda; family Palinuridae; genus Panulirus; species Panulirus argus. The sequence goes on from JAYMFT010227254.1 coordinate 8,476, forward strand.
GCGTTGGTTTAGACACACCACAATAATGTTCACTTCGCCATCAGGAGTGTCCGCCATCCTGGAGTATTTCCATTAGTACAGCAGACCACATGATAGTTGTGAGGTTAGAGTGAAAGTTGCGATAGACGGTCGTAGTCGAACAGATGGTCACATGCAGCATAAATATGCTATCTTAGTTCGAATGAACCGAACAATCCTAGAGCGCTCGAATGAACCGAACTCGCTGTTCGAACGCAAATTCGCTGTATTCTGCTTGTTCACCGCCGTGGTAAGGTAGCGTCAGGAAAAACGACTGTGTTCAAGAAAAACTCCGCACGTGCTTCCTTCTACCTCCGCTTATATAAAATTAATGCAGGAGGGGAGGGTTTTCAACCCCCAGCTTCCACCCGTCTCAGCCGCCTTCTGCGACACGCAGGAGATAAGAGGGTAGTGTTTTTTCTTCCTGTCCTCAGGGATAATATTACTACTACTGCCACTAATAATTGTAATGCTAATGATGATGTTGATAATGATAATATTATCGAACAATGACATACTCTCATAAACAAGAGACAGCAAAAGTTACTCATATCTATATATAAACAGATACCAGCTGGGGTGAGTAGTGGGTCAACTGTCGGCTTTACCAGCTGGCGCTAGTCACAGGGGAACATGACGGTGGAGGGAAGAGCAGCTTGTCCCGCCATGAGATGCTGCAGGGGATCCCCTCCTTGCCGTATCGCCACAATCGACATTGTACGAATTTGCGATTCTTTTTCACGATGCTGAACGTTCATTAACAACTCAGAATATCGAGACAGTTAACCAGAGAGCGTTAGCGAGGGACTGAGACAACAGAAGGCCCTCAGAAACCGCTAAAAGAAGGTCTTTGTGGCAGATCCAAACGTGATGCTTGTGTTGTTGGTTACGGTGAGTGACGTCCCGCAGGACATTCTGCGCGGTAACATGAGTCTATTCTTCTTCTTCTTCTTCCTCCTCCTCCTCCTCTTCTTCTTCTTCTTCTTCTGCTTCTTTTTCTTCTCCTCCTCCTCCTGTTCCTCTTGTTCTTTTTCATCTTCCTCCTCCTCCTCCTCCTCCTCTTCTTCTTTCTCTTCTTCTTCTTCTTATTCTTCTCCTCCTCCTCCTCCTCCTCCTCCTCCTCCTGTTCCTCTTGTTCTTTTTCATCTTCCTCCTCCTCCTCCTCTTCTTCTTCTTCTTCTTCTTCTTCTTCTTCTTCTTCTTCTTCTTCTTCTTCTTCTCCTCCTACTCCGAGTGCACTGGAGGCGATGTATCTTGAGGTTTAAACAGGTTATTCTGGTGGGCTGCAGATGTCTCTGCATCGCGTCATTATCAGTCCTGAAGGATGGAGGTAAAAACCTACTGCTTGACGCACACACTGGGAAAAAAATGCAGAAGTTATATTTCTTCTGCCACCGAGGACCATGTGAAGAGCACCGAGTCTTAAGAAATAATCTGTAAACACTTGGAATATCTTGAATGTGGGTGAACAGCTGTTGGAGATCGTTGTTGAGGGAGAAGTCTGGGATGAGTATTGGTGTTTGTAGTGAGAGAAGGCTGCCAGTACTCGTGTAGTAAGATCGTCAGATGCGATGGAAGATGATTCGTGAAGAATCGCAGTGGGAGTTCGCTGGTGGGGAGCTGTGGAAGGTGGTGGAGGACTACTGGGCATGACCGGCTGCCGTCTGACGGGTCTTAGGTCAAGGGTATGCGGGCATGACCTTGATTATACCAGCGGCTCAGGGATGGGCAAACCAGGGCCTGGGACCTGTGGCCACGCTGGTGAGGACTGTTCAGGCATTCAGTTGCCCCGAGCCGTCTCAGCTGCCATGGAAAACATTTAAGGTGTATCCTTTGTGTGCTGGTCAGTGGTCCGGTGGTCGCATTCGGTTTGTTGTGTGTTGCCTATATGACTTACGTGGCAGGGGTTTGTTTTTGAACACGTTTGTCTCTTCGTCTGCGTACTGTTTGGTCACGTTGTCATTTATGGTCTCCGTGGTCTACACGTGTAATCATGTCAACTGTTTGGTCTGTGTGCTCGCTTGCACGTCGCTGTTGTCTGTGTCCTCTGTGGCTTGCTGTGGTCTCCGTGAAGAGTGGTGATTATGGGTAGTTATGGACTGTGTTGTTATCTGTGTCCTGGGTCGGAATCCGTGGTGTGCAGTCAGTTTGGCTGTCTGTATTATGAGTTATCTTCTTCAGAAGCGTTCCTGCCTTGAGGACATGGCCCTCACTGAAAGTCCTAATGAGTCTAGTAGGGTCTGCTTCCTTAACACAATGTACCACAGAGACTGCCTACCACACTTCCCCCTCCACAGGACACTCGCCAAGAGTCTGTTTGATGCATCGTTTTCTATACTCTGTACACTATTCTGTATCATCTCACTATAGCCGTCATCTCCCTAGTCTATTAGAACGTCTCTGATGGCTGTGGTGTGCGGTCGGCTTTGAATGGCAGGCTTGTTAGGATGTTCGTGGTGTAATCTGTGTGTTGACATCCTTGTGTGTGTGTGTATGTGTGTGTGTGTGTGTGTGTGTGTGTGTGTGTGTGTGTGTGTGTGTGTGTGTGCGGTCATTGTTTCTAGCTAACTATCGCCTGTATTTGGTGTTTTTGTCCGTCGTCAGTGCGCTTAGGGTGTTCACAGTGAAAGCCTTGATCAATGGTCGGATCAGCAGGCCACTTTGGCCCACCTATTGTGTATCTGCAGAGAGAGAGAGAGAGAGGGAGAGAGAGAGAGAGAGAGAGAGAGAGAGAGAGAGAGAGAGAGAGAGAGAGAGAGAG
>JAYMFT010227265.1:0-11254 GCA_038088735.1 Panulirus argus
ACACACACACACACACACACACACACACACACACACACAACACACACACAACACACACACACACACACACACACACAAACACACACACACGCGCAGGAATTCGTATACATCCACAAATGCACACACATCTTCAAGAGGTGCGGCCCCGGGAGAGTAAAATTCCCTTCTCCCTACCGTTCAAACAGGTAATTACACGCATGCCCACACACACGCACACATACACAATCACACACTCGCCCACAGGCAGACAGATAAATAGCCAAACAAACACAGACACATACATACGCAACAACACATCTAACTTTCTATTTCCTGAGCCGTTTACTCGTGCAACCGCTGACACTGAGATTGTATGAGTAAATCAGTGGCACACTTTCGGTCGGACAATTTACTTTTACATCACTCGTCTTTGCAAATGAACTCGAACAAAGCGCTGTGCCTATAGCACCTATCATTGATATCACGCAAGACAATCTGCATCCATGATCTAGAAGTGAGGTCAATCAGTGGGACTTTCATGAGCAATCTAATTCTAAAGTAATCAGGCCTCTCACTCCATGTTCTGAGTTACATGGTCGAGGAACAAAGGATAAGTCCCAAGTCCCACAGGCCCTCCCCCGCTGGGACCTGCCCCTCAACAGGACTTTCCCTCGTTGAATGTAATCTGCAATTTACAGATGTTGCTAGATAATAATCCACCACAGGGGAAAAAAAAAAAGCTAATTAACCCTTGATGACTCTCGCCCTCACTAATCAGTGGCAGGTCATTAACGACCGGGGCGTACGTGTCTCAATTAAAGTGGAGGGCGTAATTGGGTGGAGGTTTGGGATGTGGCGCAGGAGCGGATGATTATCATTAGAAAGTCCCTCAACGACGCAGTCCATTCTCCCCGGGGGGCGTACGCCAGTGGCGTCTCTATTCTGTGGATCATAATTTACGGCCATGACAGACAGCCGGTGGAGAGACAAATTGGTGTTGGTGTAAGTCAACGGCGCGTTACCTGGTCCCAGCCGGCCTTTCTCGGGATCGTTGGCGAATATCCATCTCACTTGACGACTAACAGTACACAGTGCAGTAGAATATAGCATGACAGATCTCTAAAATTCTGTTTCTAGGGCAGTTTCCAGAAGTCGTAGTGGTGAGTTACAGAACATTATGCAAGCAATAACTTATGGAGGAGCTCTCACTGACGAAGGGGGAGAATTTGAGACGGGGAAGGAATATTTGTGGACACAGGAATTGATAAGAAAACACTGGTTAACAAAGGACGTAGGGAAAGAACACTGGTTAATACTGTTATGACAGTAGAAGATGGCTAGAGAATTACTAGTGAAAGCAAAAGGTCGAGACAGATTAGTGTTAAATACAGGAGACAAGGAGAGGACGAACACTGGTGAATATAGTCTGGGGGAAAATATTCTGTTGATGGCACTGGCAATATAACTGAACGTATGGCATGGAGAAATATCGAGGAACACATGAGGTAAGGAGAGATTATTGGTGAGTTTTGTCGAGAAGTTTAAGCTTTTTTTGCTGTTGATTATTTTAGAAAGGCTGAAGCACAATAATGCTAAAGTTTAAAGGAAGATATAGGAGCATATTAACTGAAAAGGATAAATTCAGTTTTATAGAAGTAATGCAGCAAGAAAAACCTTGGGCGATTCCTGGAGAGAAGTAAGAGAGTAAATATTTTCACTTGTTTCCTCTTTTCCCGTCATTAACCTCTCTACAGTATATTTCAGTTACGGTCTGGCCTTGATGTGGACTTTTGTTCGTGACTAGAGCCTCCAACGTAATATATATATATATATATATATATATATATATATATATATATATATATATATATATATATATATATACTTCCTCTGAAACAAGAGACGAAATATAATCATAGAGCAAAGGCAATAAGCAACAGCATCTTTATCTTATTGCAAGACACGTTTCGGATAATTGCTAATCTCATTACGAGTCTCAACTGAAGTGCACAGTTGTGTATCAAGCAGCTACCTAAAACCATAACCCTTATGCTGTCTAACGAACAATGATTAAAGTTTAACAAACAAATAGAACAGTGGAACATACTGCCTCTCCCAGATAGTATGAGCAAATGTTTACGCTTTTTCGATTCGTGCACGACAGCCTGGATAGTAAGTTGAAAAAGAAAATAGTTGAGGGTAGACTATGATTCATCCGAGTAGTTTCTGTCTGTGGATGCCATATGCTAATATAGAGCAGTCTTTGCCTCCATACCCATAAACTTGTTGATATGCATAAATCTAGCGCTAAAGTTATTATATCAAAAGTCATTTGCGCCAAGAATCTGACTGAGGTGTTCATAGTTTGCTGATTACAGGAAACTAATTAACTGTGTTCGAAAAGATAATACTCTGAAATTATCGCTGTAAATTGAAATTATTATGAGTGGTCATTCCAATTACTGCGTGTTTGCCTGTGTAAATATAGGTCATGTTTTTTAGGTTGGCAGTAGATATATTTTGTATTCTTCAGGCAGCTTTACTGTTGGGTTTCGTAATCACCCGAAACGTCTGTCCAGAAATCAAATAACTTGCTGCTCCTGACTGTTCAGCCTCTATGTCTACCACACACACACACACACACACACACACGAATGGAAAACTCTTCCCTTTGCAAACAAGTAGTAATAACAAATAATAATGACACGCACATTTACAGTGAGATAAAAAAGAGACCATGAATTTGCCTACCATGGAAAAGGAAAGAGCATGGAGTGACCCATTGAATTCTTAGTCTATGATACCAACAGAGAGCAGCTCTTCGTTAAGATGCAAAGTTAAAACGTGAAATAAGAGAAAAACGCCTAAAATCACCGGATTAATGGAATTTACTTAATCAAAAAACCATGAATAAGGACAGCAGATAGAGGTTTCATTGCAGGGAAAGTTCAAGAAATGAGACACCATGGGTGTACAAATCTTCCCGTACCGTACAAATAGGTTATCATACACACACAGGCCCATCTCGCGACGTGGGCAACAGTGCCCGTGATAGGTGTCTTGCTGTAAAATATAATGAATGAAAGCGAAATGCAGCAGGATAGCAAGGGAGCAGAAAATAAGAGGAAACCCTTTGTGAGATCGGACAAACTGCAGCAGTAACCATTAAGGCTGCTTGTATTCCCCAGTACCAACGCTGCCAGTCTTCCGTTCTTAAGATGATCTATTTTCCACCCTTCCCAACACACACAAGTACATATCTAACAAACCTTTGATAAAATTATATTATCAAGCATCTAATCACAACAGAAAAAGTAATGCTCATACAGATTATGCAATCGATAAACGACAAGATAATGTGTAACGTGTGATGTGGCGGTCGGGGGCAACTCTATCTTGCGACAGCCTAGTTCCCTTACCTAGCCAACGCCTCGGGTGATGAACTGGGATGATATTTTCTGTATGAAATATCTAGAAGTGAGTTAGAGCTGGATGAGAGTTGACTCTTGTATACGAACAGGCCATATCTGGTGTGTGGTGGCTGTATCTGTAGCTTACTGCGAAGGCATTTAGTGCTGAGAGCCAGTAAATGATCACCGCAGTATTGAGTGACTGTATCTCAGTATTGCAGTGTCAAGAATCTATATATATGGTTACTTGAGACGCTGAGTGACGTTACGTGGCCACTAAATGTTACGAGACAGCACATGGTATGTTAATGAGGAAATATGAGGAACCTTACATGACCATTGAGGTGTTGTAAGACCATACATGGCCTGTTCGTCGATGAGTTAATAATATGAAGAGCAGTTTATGGACACCATGGTTTTGTGAATCTTAGCATGATCACTCTGGGTATGTGACAGTGCTACATGACCAATAAGGTGTGGCATTCCATCACCATATAGTGTTGTGAAGTTGTATATGGACACGACAGACATTTTGCGTTTCCTCTACGGTGTTGTGAGATTGGTCGCGTCTAAACTGTAAGACTGCATCGAGTGACATAAGATCATTCAGTCTCGTGCACTTAAACATGGATCCCTAAGTCGCCAAGGTATTTATGAAAGTCAGCATTGGAACTTGCAATACTTAGCCCATGTTGATTATTACATCCAAATCCAGGTAAAGGACCCAAAAATATCATCGCAGTACTTAAAAGAAAAAAAAAAAGAAGAGAATATACGAGTTCCCCAGGTGGACTACTGCACTCATTCACTCAACACTCTCCTCCTGCATGAAGTTTCGTCTTAATTCCTAAGTCGCAAATGTCAAGAAATTTGTTTCAGCAGTAACAACAACGAGTGACATAGGAACATACTAAAATTAAGTATGATTAGGGGCTTTATATGGTCAAGGATTCAAATAGGCTGTTAAAATATTTTTCCTGGCAAACAAAATGTTAATGAGCGCGAGTGGATTACTTAGGGTGAATGACTGGTTGTACTGGAAAACAATTGGAGTGGATGATGCACTAAAACTTGCTGATTCCTTTTGTACAATGTGTCTCACCGCGAGCGACGTGGACCAAGTTACGTTCATTTAACCAAGTCAAGATTATTTTATAGTTTAGGTTTGACTTAACAAGCTAGTGTTAGTCGGAAGTGTTAAATTGTTAAGTTGTTAGATAAGTTTCGTTTAACTAAAACACTTTAGTTTTAGTCAAGTTTGTTTGTTTGAGGATGATTATATTACTTATCTTTGATGCAGCTCTCTGTAACAACTTGTGTCCCCAGGTGCCAACAAAAAAGCAACTTCATGTGCTTCAACCAGCCTGCATCGTTGTGGTTTCCTTTATATCCACTCGTCTTGAGGTAAAACCTTATCCAGTAAGGTCATTTGGTATGTTCTCAACCTGTCACCTTTGTAGACCCAGCTTACTGTTTGTACTTGTTCGAATAGTTTTCAATGTGTTCTTATCTGGTCACCTGAGAGAAAGTCCGGGTCTAGGTAATATGCATCGTATCTAATCGACATGCAGTAACTTTTTTTCTCCAAACAGCTTGCGACGCTTTGTTTTTTGAACGTCTGCATCGTGTTCTCGTTGACTCACAAAGCGTTGCCTTTCAATCAGCCTACAGCATAAAGCCGGAACGTTATCTACATCATGTGAGATTCTAATCCAAAAAATGCTGTAGTTTGCAGAAATCGAAGTCGATCACAAGATTACTGAGTGCAAGAGAGGAAGAAGCTAGTATGACCGCAATCCGCTGCTCACGAGTAGATCCATGAATACGTATCAGAATGGTCAACCAGATGGGGTAAACGAGCCATTTGTAAGACATCCTCAGAGAACGTGTAATTCCAAAGGCAACCAGGGAGGGAACCAGTTGTCCTCGCATCGTCACCAACTCACTTCGCAACAAGGCATCGTCCTCTACTAATGCGTCGTCTCCAGCATGTACACTTGTCCTAATACCCATCCTCCCTTCCCCTCACACTCTCAATATTCTTTGAATTATCTTTGTCCCAGCTGGTCACCTGTTTAATAATAGACTGTCTCTCCAGTCCTTTAAGTTTAGTCATTTTCATACTCAGAGGTAGATTATGTTTCTTCTGTCTCATTATTAATGTGTTGTTTTCTTCACTAATGCTATTATGTGTACCAAAGAGTTTTTTTGTCCTTGAGGTGTACAGAAAATATTGAATCCACTTATGTCTAATTTTAGTCTTACCCAGACCTAGTCAACCAAGATGTTTCCCTTCCATAGCAAAAATTTGGCTTACCAGCACAATATATACACAACTCGTTCCTCTTCCATTGCCTTCAAATAATTACCTCATCTTCTCGACTAGTCCAAAACATATCTCCGTATTTCTTGCTTAATCTCCAGCTCATGTTTTTCCAGACGTCATTTTGGAGATGTGGTTTGTTTAGGATGACCAATATACTTAACTGTGCCGCCAGCGTTCCCCTAACAGCCCGTGCCTCAATCACGACCAAGGACGCTCGGCTGTAACAAGCTTACTCAACACAAACGCACGCGCAAGACACCGCAGTGCTTCATACCGAGGGAAGACAAGGCAAGTGTTGCTGGTGTGAGCATGTCTGTGTTGCTGTCTGACAAGTTTTTGATGAAGGAGAGCGCTGACTCGTTTACTAATGAGTATGTTACTTTGTTGAGATATCTGTTTGTTAAACATCTTTGCTCAATTAAGGAAACACAAGAAAGATAGATAATCATTAGGATGATAATAGTGAGACTAACGTGCAATGAATAGAAGTTATCCGCGATTCTTTTTTTTTCCTAATTCGCTAAGGTAATTAGACGGAAAAACAGACAGCGTAAGGAGGCATGAAGTGGCATCTGATGAGAGGCGGGAGGAGTGAGGAGTGAGTGAGGGGGATAACGACAACAAACCACGGCCACATTCCCTCCACCTGCCTGGTAAGAGCGACCAGCGTCACAGTTGGCAGCCATGCCCGACGGCCGGCACAACCACCGCCTCCGATTCCCTGCATTGTAACTCGTGATCCCAGACTTTCCCAGAACTCCTTACTGCCACACATCTCAGAATATATTTGCGGACGTCATGTCAGTGTACTTCATACTTAAGAGACGACGAGATGTCAGCTTGTCCACGATGCCTTCCGACTACAGGAAGCCGATAATGCACCCTTCCCGAGGACTTCAGGAAAGGCTATTAGATGTTCCCACCACAGAGGGAAGGACACAGGGAGGACACAAGACGTCTGCATCAAGCACTCCACACTAGCAGGCAGTCGTTTGTGATCACAGATCCAAGCTGAAATTGGTTTACAACTGCTTCTCGGTTCGTTCACAGTCAGAGATGTGGCTTTAGTGTTCCGATCTTGGAACTGTGGGCTTAGGAATGGATGGATAAGATGGATAATACAACTCTGAAACACTGGGGTGATACCCCAGACATCCAACACTTTCACTGCAAGAAATGCTGATGATGATTTCTAGATTGATTTCTTTTCTCTTTATTTAAGGGAAGGTTGGTTGATACAGAACGAAGAAAGGAAAAACAAAGTAGGTAAAAGTCGGGAAGCAGAAGACTTTGTCGAGTGTAAAGATATTTGGTGAAGTTAACTGGCGTATGTGAGTAATATGCTGAACATGTACTTCCGGTTCCTTAACTAAATACCGGTGGTATATTAGGAGCGTCTGTATTGATGCTATGTGTAGGAATAGAAAATGAAGCAAGCTTAAGATCATATATACTATTGATGTATATGGTAATAGCAATATAGTGCCAATCCTCAACTCAGGGACACAACGACTATATGAATAAAAAAAAGAATACCAACATCATTCCACTGAAATCTCAAACTCCAGATCTGGAAAAGAAGAGAAGTACAGTGAAACAGATAAGGCACAAGACATATGGTGTTCAATAGTCAAGAAAGCAGTCAACTGAAACTCCCACCGTTCGACGCACAGTTCCTCACCAACGTACTGTACCTGCTTTACGTCATCGCCCATGGGTGCTCATTTGCAATGTATTAAATACTGATGGAGACCAATGTAGAACATGAGAAACGGCAAGGAATGACCATCAAAGTCCTGGCACAAAAGTAATGGGATTCAAAACGTTTCTGGGACGGAACTTGAAGACCAAAGAGGCAAACACCAAAGCTGCATCAAACATCTGAAAGTTAATGATAAGAAGACGGATGTCGACCATGGCACGGCGTCTGAATTCAAAAATAACTGGAAGTCTCCGTTCTGGTTCACGTAAAAAGAAAACGGGAACCTTAACCAAAACAAAGAACGGGAAGCCCTCAAGTGTCTGACCGAGAACCACAGGAAAACAGTTCCACATCAAGCTATTCCGCGACTGCTGCCTCTGACTGAAAAAGAAGGACGAACCTGAGCCATCTAACGAGGAACAGAACCCAGTGAAAAAGGTTTCTATGTAAAGAAATTTAATCAATTTGTTACCAGGCAGAGGCCTGCACAAGCAACTCGTCTACAAAGCAACGTCCAAAATAGGATATTTTCCTTTGGGTTTTCAGGATACTGTCTGTTCACACACCATGCACCTAACCCAATTTCTTGTATGTAATGATTTCACACATTTCCTTACTCTTTCTTTCACAGACTATTTTTTTTTTTCATATCCTATTTACTCTTGTTAAACTCATTTTCTTCATTCATTCTTTGATGAAGATATCCTTTCATGGCGTCAGCCTTTGACTTAAACAGGAAGAAAGTGAATACCGTCTCCACGACTGTTTCTTGGTTCACCCAGGGCAAAGGTAAAATTGGCACTTAAACAACGCTTTCATACGAGTCGTTCAGTTGTTTCCCGCTTTATAGAAATGCAGCACACGACCTTCCTTGTTATTGTTGTAATTTAGCAGGAGTTTCCGACTGGGGCCTGGAATTCTCCAGTGAGCACGCGATTTAAGACTACTTAATGAAACCCCCTGCTTGGTGAGTGCTAGAGACCTTGAGGCTGGGACGGCCCGTCGTTGTGACAGAGGAATCTACTGTGCCATAGCCTGACAGACCAGAGGTAACGTCTGGGTAAAGAAAGCTGGTCACTCATCAACCACACCTTCCTGTTCTGGATACTCCCCTTCACAACGAGGCCTTTCATACGGCATTGTATGAGTTTCCATTTTTACTTTTTTCATATAGCCAGACGTATTAAGAGATATAGTTTAGATGAAGAATCAAAGACTACTAATTGTTGGGAAATTCATTTTTTTTCTATGCATGACGCATATATGTATATATAGATACATGCGAACTCCAACATGTAGTTCATGATACTGAAAATACAGCAAATTTCTCAACTGATTACCTTTTTCCTTCGTAACATCATGGACAACACAACTCAAGTCTGACTTGCTCTCCTACTGCTGTCATTACTAATACATAACTACTGATTGCAATAGGGGTCGTCTCTCTAACATATCGGTGAAAACTTCTCAGCACTGTCTCTAGCTAGATCAGCGACGTCAAAAACCCAAAAACAACATCGGTGAAAGAACGTCGCGTATCTGATCGGATAACTATAATGAATAGTTCAAGGTGAAAAGTTGAAGGTAAACAGCTCAAGGTGAACAGTTCAAAGTGAACATTTAAAAGGTGAATAATTCAAGGAGAATAAATCAATCTGATTACTTCTGATAGAAACCTGATATGATTCAACGAATATAACATTCAAATCTAGCATGTGAAAGAAAACATCTCTCCCTCGTCACCCTATGCTTTGCATATAAAGTAGGAGATATGTCCGACAAAATATTTGCGCTGCACTTATCACAGTGTTTATTTTCTTCCCTGCATTTCCTTGTTCTTTCTTTTACAATAAATTATTGAACAATCCTTCCTCTGTAATCGGATACCATCACGTGAACAGCCAGGTGACCTCCTGATTCAGTAATTAAGATGATAGCAGATGCCCAGCCTGATACTATCATTGCATATAAATCTCATTGCTAGTCTTAAGAATAATATTGCCATGAAATTAGCACAAATAGTCCACAATGTCCTGGATTCCTTAATCCCCTTTACACATCTTTCTCCCATTTTTTGTGGTATGAGAAAATGGGATTCACGAATGATTCTGTGGTCTGTCATGGGCACTGAATGATTTTTTTTTTTTTTTTTTTTTTTTTGTGTGTGTGTGTGTGTGTGTCACCCCTTCCTTAACGGGTTTTCATGTGACATTGATACACCCGGTTTGTCTAGATGTGTGTTCTCTTCCGTTAGATCACAATCGTCTGATATTACACTCTCTGTTTCCCAATCATATTCTCCTTACGCAGGTATTTCGCCATCACTCGTATTGTTTAGTCTCCCTTCTGCCTAAAGTGACGGCAAAATAAAATGAATCCTCTTTTCCTGAGTTCTTCGATCGCGTTTGTGTCTATTGTTGGCAGAGTATCACCTAGGCTTTGACTGTCATCTTTTTCTTTTTCTTCGTTTTTGCTGAGAGAGATTTGGAGCCGATGTACTGACGGAAAAATGTATAAGGATGACCCAGGTGGCGTCCCCAGCAGTTTTGCTTTTTGCATATACATGATAAGTTGCAAGCGACTGTGAGAATGGCAGGTCCGGCTAATGCTAACCCCGTTGAGGGAGAGTGATCAGTACCTTATCAAAGGTTTGATTACTGTGGCCGCCGTGAAATGAGAGAACGCTTTGGCGTTATATATCAGTAGCGAGGGTGGTTATTGAATAAATCAGTGTGCCCCTTCACAACCACTGGTGCAGAGGACCTGATGTATGTTTCTTTCAGTAATCTAATGGGACCGGTGGGAGCCATCAGTGACTGACCAACTGTTACATTGGACACACGAATGAGCGTACGTGTGGATGTCCAATCAATCTCTCTCTTTGAGCCATGAAATGAAAAACAATAAAGTGATTAATCTGACCACATTTGGTAAAATTTCCGTTGCAGACAGCAAGCTCAGTCGTCAGAAAGGAAGGTTAGGGATTTACGAACGAAATTATTTTGGTATTGATAAATGATTTGGTCCCATTTTGAGAAAAGAGTGAGTAGAAAGAATGACCTGATACAAGGTTGATACAACTCTAGAATTACCAAGAAGAATATGGAATGACTAAGTGAGGGTCAGGAAACAAGAGTACAGAAACATAAGTCTGTATAATTGTACACCACTTTCGGAAACAAAATGAGGAATATGAAATTAGAAATGACAACTCTGAAAATCTGTCAAAGAAATGATAGGAAAAAAAACAGTAAAGTCTAGGACCTAAGAACATGGCTAGCATTACTGCATAGTACCCTCCCTCTCACAGCTCCCTTGGATTGAATAAAGCTAAGCACCACCATCAATGATTCGATACAAACATTCTTTCCACAGGACCAGGCAAAAGATGCTACAAAAATCTAGAAGTAGTGCTGGAAAACGAAGTAACGAATAAACCACCACGTCGATAGAAAAAGGGGCCACAGCTCGTGTTGCCCCCGAGGTTATAAATGCAGCTTATTATGGTTGGTAAAAGCCATCCAGCCCCTCCACGCGTCATTGGCGGAGAGAACGACTGCAAAAAGCCCCAGTGTGAGCGATGAGGCGACGGATTGGGTGTCCAGGCACTGATGGCGCCACTTTGTGACGCCGGGGCAAAACTCTCACACGTTGTCAATTTTATGACTACTAGTGTGTGTCAGGCCCGGCCAGCCGTGCCTGCAGACTTTGTTTTGTCTGACTGCTGGGATGGGAGGGAGAATATGAGCAGGGAAGAAGCGAGGATGAGAGAGAGAGAGAGAGAGAGAGAGAGAGAGAGAGAGAGAGAGAGAGAGAGAGAGAGAGAGAGAGAGAGAG
>JAYMFT010227275.1:0-11254 GCA_038088735.1 Panulirus argus
AGAGAGAGAGAGAGAGAGAGAGAGAGAGAGAGAGAGAGAGAGAGAGAGAACGAAGGAGAGAGAGAAGGAGGGACTTAATCAGTCAGATGAGGTCCAACAATAATCAGGTGACCCCGTGTGGAGCGTAAGCAAAAGATGAAATTAACTCATCTTCTCAAGTGGTCATCTGTATATATTTCCTGACACAGCCATCTGTATATATGCTGAAATGGCCCGCTGTACGTGATATCCACTTAAGTGGCCAGCCGCACATGCTATCAACCGAGGTAGCCAGCTGTACGTGATATCGACTAATTTGACAAGTTTTGCGTGGTAAAAACAGTGACCATCTGTACATGATATCTATGGCAGCGGACATCTGTTTATGATAACTGCTGAACTGTCCATCTACATGATATCTACGGAAGCGGTCGTCTGTACATCATGTCCATTGAAGTGGCTATTTGTATGCGATACCTAAAGTAGTGTCTAGTTGTAGACTATTTCAAGAAAACTATGATGCTGAAGCGGTAATTAGTTTAGATCAACATGATTCCGAAACCCTGGTAAATGCTAGTCATATTCTTAAATTTACAGGTAAACGCGTTCGAGAACATGATGATGAGGATGGTGATGATGGTGAGGAGGGAATAGTGAAATATAGGGAGGAGTGCAATGGAAAGATGAACCAATGACAGCAAGAGGACCGGACGCGTCCAGCGGCGTGGCAGACAGACAGACAGACGGATGGACAGGCGGAGCGAATAATGGACAGGTGTCGACGTAAAGCGAGCGGGGCGACTCGGTTGCATCGTTAGTTAGATAAACTTGCCAGCACTCAGGTGGACAGAAATGTTAGCCAGTGGCCGTACTGGTGAGCAGACAGACAGACAGACAGACAGACAGACAGACAGACAGACATATAGGGAGACGGGGTTCTATTATTAACTTCCTCGCTGATGATAATAAAGTTTAGTGTATTCTTTATCATCTCTATTTCTGTCATCTCTAATGTCCATTTTAATAAGGAAGTTTGCCTCTAATTAAGTAATCATCGAGCAAATCAATACGTACAAGACAGCCTACTTAATAGAGCGATAACGAGAAAGTTCTCTCGGCTATAAGTAATGACTTTATTGCGTAAGGGACGATGGTAAACTGATGCCAGTGACAGAATTTCAGGTTATGGGAGGAAACAAGTACTAGGGGAGCAGGAGGGAAGGGTGCAAGGGAAAGGTGAGGGAGGGTGAGGGCCCCCGCGCTGGGTCACGGGGGTCAGAGAAGTAGGAGGCTTCTGGAGCTGGGTCAGGAGAGAGGGTAAAGACAAAGGCAATGCGAATGGTGTTAAGGGTGGTGTGAGCATAGGACGCTCATGGTGGTATCAGCCAACCAAAACTAGCCACTCGGTCCCCCTGGTAAGGCACTTGTAATACCGAGAATACTTAAGAAACTGCTGATTACAGACACACGAGTACGGTCAATCAGACTGATTTACTCTGTCCCGTTGAGCATGACGGTACGATCCATGAACACGACGGTAAGGCCCTTGGGCGCTCAGCACGACAATACGACCCTTGAGTACGATTGCAAGGCCTTTGGTTTAATAACCCTTAAGGACTAGGTCAGAGGTCAGGCAATCATTCCCAGGGGTCATAGCGTCTCACTCTTGGGTCTCACCGTTGTGCTCATGGGTCGCTTCGATGTGCTCGAGGATCGTGCCGTCGTGTTCTTGGGATGTGCCGTCGTGTTAGAAACACGTAACGTCGTGGTTAGGGGTCGTAACGTGCCGTTAATAAGCCCTATCTTCGTGCTCAGGGGTCTGAGCGTCTTGTTCATGGGTCGTACAGTCACGCTCAAAGGTCGAAACGTTTTCCTCAAGAAGCTGAGACGAGACAAACAAAGCTCAACATATCTGACTGAGTATTACACTGAGCTACACAAATATGACAGCTTCGACTTCTCTGATAAACTTGGTATTGGTATAAATATACTGAGGGAATCTCCTCATCACTTTATGGCTAATTTTCTATTACAGTTATTCAGTTCAATCATCCCAGTTCAGTAATCAAGAAGTCCATCCACTTCCCCATCTGTGGTTTGTGTTCTCTGTGGCGGGTGACGTTGGCTTATCATTCCATTGACTATGTATGACTCGCTCTTGTTAAGTGTCCTATGTCAACCTGCAGATTAGATATGAGCAACATTAGTCATCTCTGCTCTGAATCATTTACGTATATTTTCTTCTATTTCTGTGCTATTTTGTACTGAGTTAACACGCAATTTTTTTTTAAGATTTTCGTTTAAATTAAGGAGAATGCTTTTACAAGGTACTAGAAATAAGTACATTTCATTATACCTCTTGTGTTCGGGATGACGTAGAGACTGGCTGGCTTAATCAGTCTACCGGAAAGTTAATCATATATGTTAGTAATGTAAATTCAGTGATATTACGGAATATATAATTTTGCTGACTAGAAAGTCCTTCACATGATGATAATAACAACACATCGTTGCAAAAGACTTTGTTTCTAGAACCAAAGATAAAAAAAAAACACCCCAAAAGTCCACCAAAAAAGGTGTAACAAGAGACTTGGAACAGAAAGGTCAATATCAAGGAGGCTGAGAAACAGTAGAGTCAGAATCAAGGAGACTGGACAGGAAGGTCAGGATCCTGGAGGCTGAGGGACATGAAGGGTAGGTTCCAAGAGGCTGGGAAACAGGAAAGTCAGGAGTCTGATAGAAAGGAAGGTCAAGGTCAAGTAGGGTGGGACACAAGGTCAGGATCCAGAAGGCTAGGACACAGGACAGTCAGGGGCCAGAAGGCTGGGAGACAAGATGGTCAGGATCCAGGAGGCTGGGAGGCAAGAAGTTCAGAACTCAGAAGGCTAAGAGACAGAAAGGTCGGGTTCTGGGTGGCTGGGAAACAGGAATGTCAGGATCCAGGAAGCTGGGAGGCAGGAAGGTCTACAGCCAGGAGGGTAGTAGACACGAGAGTCAGATGGGAGAAAGGCCAGGAACCAGGAGGCTGAGAAAAGGAAAATTAGGAACCAAAAGGCTGGGAGACAGAAGGGTGTTGACCTGGAGGCTGGGAGACAGGAAAGTCAGGATTCAGTAGATTGGGTGACAAGACAGTCAGGATCCAGGAGCCTGGGAGGCAGAAAGGTCAGGAGACTGGAAAACAGGAAGGACAGGAGGCTAGAAGAAAGGGTGGTCAGAGGCCAGGAGGCTGAAAGATAAGGTCAGAATTCAGGGGGCTGGGAAACAGGAAAGTCAGGAGCATGGGTGACCATGAGGCTGACTGGGGAAGGCCGGAAGCCAGGATAGTCAGGAGGCTGGAGCTAAGAAGGTCAGGTGCTTGGAAGATCATGAGACAGGACAGGACAGGCCAGGCAGAAGCCAGGAGGCTGGGGAACAGGAGGGTCAGGAGCCAGAGGGCTGGAGACAGGAGGGTCAGGAGCCAAGAGGCTGGAGACAGGAAAGACCGCTCAATACGTCCTTTCGGGAGAATTGGCAGCGGCCCAGGTCAATACTGCCGTCGCCCGTCACAGATCGACCCGCGTGGTACGAATGAGCAACAGTAATGCAATGGACCCGCCGCTCTGACCTTCCCTGACCTCCATTCGATCCCCAGAGAATCCTCTTTCTTGCTAGGTCGCTTAGCGACCTCACCTGGCTAAGTTATGACTGCTGATGATCCTTTGCCTTGGTGATTCCCGTTGAATATTCGTTCTCAGTAACAACATTTTTTTATGGTACCCAATATGGCCGCTCTAGTTAAGACCAACTCGTAATCTCCATCTATACATATATATACCCAGCCGACGTCACTACCACTCAGTAAATCACCCAGTGACCTTTCGTGTCTCCCGGTAAAGCCCAAGTGATGATATTACTCGATTTTAGTGATCACAAGGAAATATCAGCCATGACTGATAAACTTAATCCCCCATAATACCCCAGGTGACAGCACGATGCAAGGTGAACTCACTGTCACGAATAATCTGAGGTGCCCTCTCATGACCTCAGGTAAACCCCTAATGTCTAATGATCTCAGACGAATCTCGACCCCAAGTACTTGTAATTTCCGATGAATTCGTTTCCTCTGTGACCTAAGTTGACCTCGATGATCCTCAGTCTGTGGTGACGATAGACAAACTCCCGTCCCAGGTGACCTTCAGGTTTTTCTCATTTCCATCATGCACCATTTTCCTTTCATTACCAGAATTTGTCTCCTTTTCCCCCATTCCCCACCACCCGGTTTTGTTTGCTGTTCAAACACAATTGTAACTCCATCCCGTCTCCTTGTTCTGTTTGTCTCTCTTTTCCATCAGCCTTGCAACATTTCGTTTTCTTCGTTTCTCTACGTTTCTTTCAACTGTCTTGCACGCAACTTTTTCATTTATTGTTTGGAGTTTTTCTCAAGTTTTGTTTATTTTTTCCCTGTTCACCTTTCCATCTCTCTTGATTCCCTCACGCCATCCCTTGCTTCCGTGTCGTCTCCAGCTTTCCATCTCTTTCAGCTGTGACCTCTATCCACCACCCCAGAACCTACTGCCTCTCTCTGCAGGGTCCTATGACTATCCCGCATAACCTGTTCATCCCACCGTCCCCTCTCCATTCCACCGTCACCTCTCCATCCCATCGTTGTCCTTCCATCCCATCATCCCCTGTGTCTCCGGTGCCCGTGACTGGAGAGGTAATAAGACAATATAGACTGAAAGGTCTCCACCTTCATTATGTAACTTAATAACCAGTGGGGAGGAGGACCCGATAAGCAACCCTAGGGCTTAGGACGACCTTTTACAGCTGTTGTTCAGTGAGTTTTGTACAGCTCCTGATGTACGAGGGAACACTCGGGCTATATGGTGTCAGACTAGCTGTACAGAGACATACGTGAATATTCAGAGAAGACTGAAAGATACGTATATATAATGCATAACATACGCTATACGTGAAAAACGAACGTACATGTGATCCATAATAGCAAGCTATATCGGACGAATACTCACATGTCTGGGAATTATCATAAGTTTACCAGGCTCTGGAAAACTAAACCAATACTTTGAGAATTTATGAGACATGTTTTGCTTTTTCTGAAAATAATCGGATTTTCAAAATAAACAAATGGGAAGTTTAACCTTCCCTTTCCCAGCGCTAAATAAGGAATACTTTAATACGGTCTTCATGAAAATTGGATGGTAAGAAAACACTCTTCTTTCAAAACTTATCGGGTTAAGCTTACCCCATCAGATATTGGATGAACTCACTGTTAAGCGTTGATCAATAAATCTATAATTACGGCAACATCGCATATGCCAGGATGTCATTAAGTAAAGACTCTTAACCCCAGGACGAGGAATATGAGATATCAAATATTTCATTTTCGACATGGGCCGTTTTAGATGTGGTCTCCTGTTCTCTTTTAAAATGTCACACAACAGAAAAAAACGGCAACATTCTTTCATGCATTACGAAAGGGCTTTTATTAGCACTCGTCCGACATTTCATCCAACGACTACTGCAACGAATGCATCGGTCCATGTTGGGAGGCGCCTTGGAGTATAAATACTACAGACTCACGTCGTGTGGATCTGAGTTCGATCCCAAAGGCGGGCGGGGCTGCTGGGCAAGCTGTCGTCAGCAGAGGGAGTGCGCGCCCCGCCAGTGAGCCATTCTCATGAAAATGCCTTGCCTTCCTCCGGCCCTCTTCGCCTGGGACCTGCCGCGCCGAGGAATTAAGACATGCAGTGGAAACAATGTTATTCAGCTTTCATCGTTAGTGTCCGTCCCAGTACAAACATGCGATCTCCTTATGATTCCGCGATGTAGAATTAGACATTTGCGTCTGGATGATGATGCTAGCGGAGCATCCACCTTGCACATGCGTAAATTTATGTTTTGATAATGCAGTCATGTCTGACAGACGACAATTGTGCTTTTTCAGCAAGACGCATATCTCTCTCTTAACCCCTTGAGCGTAATGGCACAGTTCTTGAGTAACGATGGTACAACCTTTTAACATGACAGCACAACTCTTGAGCACGAACTGGACATAATGGTCTGGCCTTCAACCTGACCCTTGGCGGTCAGATCAAAGGCAATCATACTCAAGGGTCTTATCATCATATTGAACGGCCGTACCCTTGTACTCAAGATATTAAGCACATGCTTGGCCCGCCTGGATCAGCATGCATGGGCTTGTTCCATTGTGCCGTCCGTCTGGCTCTGGAAGTGTAACATCCTCGCTCTTGGCGGAGCTGACTCCGCGCAGCCTGGGGAAGAGAGAGTGAATAGGGGTTGAGAGGCGAGCTCTGACGTCATGCTTACGTCAAATAACGTCAGCCCTGGCAAGGTGACTCCTGCATGCAAACTCGGTCACTGATATTTTTCGGTTTATAAATCAAGCATGATGGCCTTTAACAAGCTGGCGGTCTCGTTATTAAAGTATTTACTGTGATGAGGTTATCAGAACCGTCACAATTCTTCGGTACAAAAGTTCGTAATAAGCTAGACCTGCTACTCATGATCTCCGGGCTGGCCAGTTTCCTGCCGTGTAGTAGGGAACGAACGCACTGCTGGAAATGTTTAAAGGTGAACCACGTAGTGGCGAGTGAGGCAGCATTTAGAGGTCAGTTCCACGCTGTACTCCCGCTCGACAGCAAACGCTATTAATGACGGTAGAATACGTCGCATGAATGAAGCAGCACAATTCGGGCTAATCTGTACACAGAGAAATGTACTGAATATGTCTGAGGCTGATCTTTTCTACGGGTGTCACATACACGTATACAAGTTCTGCCCAGCTCTGCCTGAGTATCGTTGGTTTGTTCTTATATCTACCTGTTATCTGCTGAACGCAACTTCCAGCTGCACCATTTGTCATCCTCTTTCATGAATATTTAAACCATCATTTGTTGGTTTTCTTGGCTTTATTCCCATCGACTGACAGTCTTATTAAGGCCGTCACCGTCAGGTTACAACCGCCTGTTCAATAAATTTGACACCTTCTCCAGGTGTTCAGGATAATTCATAGCCCACACACGTTTTCTCTGTATAGTGCCCTTGAACCAAAATTTCCTGTTCAGTACAGTTGCATTGCTTGTGTTACTGACATATTAATGTTAAATCCGAACTGTATCTGGTTAGCGCTCTCACACGACGTAAGTTGCGCAGCATAAACGAGAATTCTACATCCACGGGTAGTACCCCACCGGTAGGATGCATGAGGTTCGCCGCCCAAAACCGATATTTCGGAAATCAACTTACAAGTGCTCAAGATTCTTATTCAACCCTCTGAACACGACTGTACGACCTTTGATCACGACAGACCATCTCTAAGGCATGATGGTCCACAGGGAAACGATAGTGGAAATCTATCACTATTTCTTAACTGACGTGTTCCCAGGTCCGGTTGCATGTGAAGAGTGCCGAGATGAACAGAAGGTGTAAGAAGCGTGCGCTGAGTGGCGCACTGTCAGACTCGGTCTCCTGGAGTGATAATGATGCAGGTGGAGTTTCCTGTGGGTCCTGCTGCTTCACTCGACACATTAAGACGTCCCCACAGTTGTTGACCTCCTACTTCTTCACTTGTTTACCATCTTTATGTTAACTTCAGGATGTGTGGGCCATTAACATGTTAAACTGCGTCACTCCTTCAGTCTCGGGCAGGCATGGCCGTCACTACAATGGTCGTGTGGAAGGTCCACTTTAAATGAAGGTTTTATGGACTCCGTCCTATGCTTTAACTGATTTCTCTTTATCCTTACAGTATAACATATAATTCAGAAACATTGTAAATACAGACCTTCATACTGCTGCTTAGGCAACTGTTAATAACTGACAAAATAAAGATAAATAAAATTTTCATGTGAGAACGACATTCATTAGACGATCACACTTAAATAAAAAGTGTGTGTGTGTGTGTGTGTGTGTGTGTATGTGTGTGTGTGCTTTAGAACAAAAACATGCTGGTTGTATTCAAAACAAGTTCCATAAAAGCTATAAGTCACCTAACCCACAAGACCTTTCTATGATATGAAAACGAAAAATATAGTGAGACGAGGAAACACAAGCGGGAGGTTATCACACCTTACACAACACACACACATCCGCTTAAAGTGCCCACTATACTCACAGGCACACATGGGCCGGTATGTGCAAGTCATGATATCCCGTGAACACACCCCAGACTTGTGCCAAAAATGGCTGTTGCTGACAACAGCCCGTGTCAACCTTAGTTTCGCCGGATTTATACACACACACACACACACACACACACACACAGAACAGGAAAATGCCTTATATGCAGTGAGAGTCTGTATAGTCTCAGAATAATCAATAATACCTTAGAGAACGTGTTCAAGATTTTTCGATTAGTAGTTATCAATTGACGATGACGGCCTTCACGACCCTGGTAGCTGGTAGATCGATAGCCCAACCAACCGTCCCCTACAGGAAGCTATGATATGATGGTACAAGACATACATACAGCATTCCTTACGGCCTTGCCGACAGATCCTCCTCCGACGAATGGTCTGGAGGTGCATGTAGGTGATTACTTTAGATCTCGAGCGATATTGAACTTCGGTAAAACGCTGTTTGACGGGTTGGGCTCTCCTGACGCTGCAAGTATTAAGCATAACATCTTCATGGTTCATGCGTGTTTAGGGCACCCTTGGATCACCAGCCTTATACTAGTGTGTGTCTGTTATGTAAGTGTTCTGCCTTCATTATCCGTCGGCTGTTGATGGCTAACTGAACAATAATACACACATACAACTCTCACTTTACAGTACGAGTCAATATTTTCTATTTTGTCAAGTTTCTTCGATCATGATTTAAGTGAGAAAAGACGCGTACTGGTGACCTCAAACCATGTTTATATTTGAGTGAGTTTACCTGAACAGACGGAAATAGACACAGTCCCCGAATCGATACAACAACTTTAACATTACAAAACTTATACCGCAGCGCCATTATCAATCAGTCTTTCTCCAGTAAAACAGTCCATAACGATAACCCTGATATAGGAATATCAGATACATTTAAAGAGATCTGACGGAGTTAAAGTTTAACGACTGCCAGGGTCATTAAGGTCATCAACTTCGTTATGACCACCAGTCGACAAATCCTGAACATTTTCTTCAGGTGTTCAAGATAACTCTCGGGCCAAAGACACTCGTGCGTCTGGACACCGATATTACTTACTTGGTATACTGTCATGCAGCACATGATAGTGTATTATCGGTGGTAGGTTCCTGTTACTGCAGGCAAAGGGTCTGGCCGAGGGGGGAGGGGGAGGGGTAAGGGGGAGGGGAAGGGGGAGGGGGAGAAGGGAGTGGGGGATGGGGGTAACTAACAAAATATTGAGTCTAAAATCGGCGACCGATTGACCTTCAAGACTTCGTGATGCTGCATCATGAATAATTCACCAGACTCTGGTATTTCACTGCTAAAGGTTTCACAGATGTATTTTGGGGTATTTTGCCACATTATATCTCGTATCTTTACTCAGATATGGTAGGCTGGTTATTCTTGTATTATATTACCCGTCTTTCTTGTAGCGTTCAGTTGAGCTTACAGTTACCGAGGCGGGAAATAAACGAGCAGGTGCACCCTCGGAATAAACCAACAGACGGGCGCCTAAAACACAAACAGGACTTTAATAAACGAGCAGATTCATGTGTAAAATAAGCAAAACAAGATAAATGAAAATGTTCATGTCTAAATAAACTTCCAGATACTCATCCCCCCCCCAAAAAAAAAAGAATCAGGCACATGTCTGCAGTAAACGAGTAATTACGCGTCAAAATATACAATCAGATACATGTCTGAAACAAACAGCCTAATAAACAGCTTCCCATCCCAATTGACCAAGTACAAGTCTGCAAATGCAGCAGGCACACATCTAAAATGAAAGAATGGTGCATTTCTAATAACCGATAACAGATTCACGTCTAGAATAAATGAATAGGTTCATATTTAGATTAAACGAACAGGTACACGTACACGTATAGAATAAGTCAATATAAGAAAGAAGTTAAGTCATCTGGTTTCAGGGCTTCAAAGATATACAATTTTCTATTGCTAGGTCAATTTACACGTCTTTTTTTTTGTGCTAACAATGCCTAAACTAGAATACGCTTCTCAAGTTCGGTTACCAAACCTAAAAAAGGGCAACAAAGATGGTACTGGAATTAAGAGAGCTCAGCAGCAGGGAAAGGTTAGAGGCATTAAATCTGCCCACCTTGGAAGAGAGAAGAGTGAAGGGTGACTTGATCACAACCTTTAAGTTTTTAAAAAAGATCGTGACATGGACATCGAACAGATCGTCGATAGGTGCAGGAATACAACAAGCCTGAGGACATAACATGAAATTAAACAAGAAACTTGTTTTAAATGATGTGAGAAAGTACTTTTATAGCATGAGAGAGGTGGATCAATAAAGAAAATGACAGGGTAAATGGTTGATGCAGATAGTACATATAAATCTAAGAAGTTAGATGATAGTAGAAAATGTTAAAGAGATAAAGCCCCACGAGTGTATAACTTCCTCCCCCAGCACAGTGCACATACGTAATCAAACACATGCACACACACAAATAAGCATAAGCTAGGGTGCGTTTGTGTATGTACGCACATAAATAGGAATAAAAACATGGTACATATATACAAGGTTAAGAGACGTAACAACACGAGTGTAAAACTCTCTCCCCGCAACACATAAATAGTGATCACACATAGTATTCACACGCACGATACATATACAGGGTTAAGAGACTGGAAAACACGAGTGTAAAAACTTTCTTCCTGTAACAAACAGTAATTTCATACACAAGTATACCTTAACCGCAAGAAAAATTATCTGGTACAAAGTCGTTTGTCGCGTCGGTACCAAAAACAAAGAATATCGAGGATTATGAGTGCACGCGAATGATTTCCTGTTGCCCTCTCTTTCTTCGTTACCATCCGTTAATATTTCATGCTACCGGTATGCAAGTATTGTCTCACAATGGCTGTCAACAGCTAGGGGTCACTGAACCAATCATGAAAAGTGCAATGCTCCTAGTAAATTCAGGATATAAATCTATAGAGTGGGGGTTCACAGCAATGTCGACGTGATCTGCTCATCAGAAGAGCCGGCAACACCGAAAGTCGATAAAGGTCACACAGGGTAAGGTTGTCCAGTGCTGGGTTACAGGGGAGAGAGAGAGAGAGAGAGAGAGAGAGAGAGAGAGAGAGAGAGAGAGAGAGAGGGAGAGAGAGAGAGAGAGAG
>JAYMFT010227286.1:0-11254 GCA_038088735.1 Panulirus argus
ATATATATCATGTGGTGACGAAGATAAGGTTGTAGTAGCACAACATATGACCTCTCCTTAACACCATAATACGTCTCAGGTAATTTCTCCTCGGTTGAAAGTCTTCTGCTAACTCTGTAATAATCTTTTCCAGGAGAAAACAGAACACACTCATAAGTGAGACTGGCCTGTAGCTCAACGCCTGTACCTGGTCTCCTTACTTATAGATAGGTATGACCTTTGCCCTTTTCTAACTCGATTGACAATATGATAGAGGCAAAATGTCAATAAAATGGAAAAGGGCAAACATTATACCTATCTATATGTAAGGAGACGGAGAACAGGTGTTAAGTGAAGACCAGTCTCACTAACATGTGTGGTCTGCAGTGCTTTGGAAAAGATTATTAGAAAGCCAGTGCAAGACTTTCTGCAGAGGAGAAATTACTTAAGTGAGAGACAGCATGGTTATTGGAAAGGGAGGTCATGAGTAACAATCCTCTTATGAGTTCTACAAGAAAGTAAGTTCATTCCTACACAAAAGAAGGTTGGGTGAACTGTTTCTATCTGAAATGACATGAAGAATTTGACATTTCATCGAATAGGAGGCTGATAAAGAAGTTGGATCACTATTAAGGCGTAAATGGGAGACACTTTCTAGGACTAGAAGATTATCTCAGTGGGATGGAACAAAGGGCATATGTTACAGGAGTCTTTTCTGAATGCGTCGAGCGGAGTGCCACGGGGTTCGGTTTTCTGCAACCACTACTCTTCATGATCTATGGAAATAACTTGGAATCCGACCTAAATATGTTTGCAGATGATGCAAAGGTCAGGAAGGAAATGAAAAGCGAGGAGGATTGTGCCACCTTACAAGGCGACCTAAGCAGACTTCAAAGTTGGTCAGATACATTGTTGATGGAATTCAACCCTCGCATATGGAAAGAAGGGAAGATGGGACAAAGTGAAAGAAGACCTCTGAATGATTACTATCTAACAGGAATTAAGTTTCAGGATTCTGTGTGTGAGAAGAACTCGGGAGTCGACAGCGTTCCTAACCTGTGGCCAGAGTCCCACATTAGGAAAATGGTTAACGATACAAACTGTTTGAAGGTCAGTATTATGATAGCTTTTAAGTATATGGATAAAGATATATCTAGCAAGCTCTTCATATCTTAAATAAGGCTAGGTTTTGGCGGCACAGGAAGGGTTGTGGTGACACAGAAAATGTTGCAGCAGCACAGGAAGGGCTGTGGTGACACAAGAAAGGGAGGGTTGTGGTGGCATAGGGAGAATTGTGGTAACACTGTCAGTGTTGTGTGGGCACAGGTAGAGTCTTGTAGACACAAGGAGGGTTGTGCGAGCACATGGAGGGTTGTGGTGATACAAACAGGTCATTGTGGAACAGGCAGGGTTGTGGTGAAAGGCAGGGTTGTGGTAGCGTAGGGAGAGTTGTGGGGAAACAGGGTAGTTTGTGACGACACATTGCGGTTTATGGGGGCACAGGGAGGGTTGTGGCAACGCAGGTTGGGGCTTGGTGGTACAGGCTGGGTTTTTGTGTTATAGAGAAGGTTGTGGGACACAGTTTCGGTTATGGCAGCATAGGGAGGGCTGTGGGGTCATATTTAGGTATTTTGGCCATAGGCAGCGTTGAATTAGTAAAGGCTGGGTAGTGGTGGCACAAGGAGGGTTGTGGGGACACAGGTTGAAGGAACACAGGGATGGTTATAAGGACACAGGGAAGGTTGTTGGGCACATGGAGAGCTGTGGAAACAAAGGCTAGGTTGTGGCAGCTCAGGGAGGATTGTGGCGACACAGGAAGGGTTCTGGGGACAGAGGGAAAGTTGTAGTGGCACAGGCAGGTAAGGTTGTGGGGGCACAGGCGGTTTGTAGCGGTATAATCAAAGTTTTGGTGGCACAGGATGTGTTGTGGAGACACAGGGAGGGTTGTGAGAGTAACCTTTCTAGATATTCCAAGAATCAAAGTTGTTTATACTCATGTATATAAGGTGTTAACGTGTGTGGCACCAATATTGGCCAGCAGCTCTGGTAATCTGCCTGATACATACCACCAGCTGGACTTTGAATTAAACTGTTTTACAACTACATAATTTTAAGAACCCAACTGTTATGGCTGTATAGTTACACTTATACTGTTCTGCTAATGTCGCTTTTCTTATTTTTCGCATGAAAACAAAATCTATTTCCACAAACAGTGGTGGATCAAAAGTATTTTTCATATCCACGTTTCTGTGCATGTGACTTACATCTGATGGCGTCAAAATGGGTTGAATGGTGACCCCATTACAGACACATTCCACCGACTACAATAATCATTGGTTACTGATATCCTTTACTTACGTCTACTTTTATAAATCTCAATAACAACACTTACCAAATATTCCGATAAATGGGAAATTCAAGTTGTATAAAAGGTTACCACATAAAGTGTATATTCACAAGAAGCGCACTGGACAAAGCAAAGAAAAAAAAAGGCAATTTTCAAAGAATCAATTAAAGGAAAGGAAACAAATGGAGGAGTCTTGCCCATCGTGAGCCAGGCTCACTCAAGCCCCCCAGAATAACATAAAATGATATCATGCACTGAATACATACATGCAAATATATGCTACACCCAGTATTTGCCGCCATGTTTAATCAATTGATTTTTAAAAGGAGGTTAAAACTATGGCATCGGGGACCAGCGGCAGTGGATGGACGCCAGGGGTTGACCTACCCACCTTATTTACACTAGTATTTGGACTGATCACATGTCACTTTAATGTGTCAAATCATAGAAGTATTGACCATGTTATCTACCGGTGACACAGCAGGGTAAGTGCTCGAGGCGAAAAAGTTGCTATCATGAACTGAAGTAAAATGACCAGCCCAACTGTGGCTGAATAAGACTCAAACTGAGCAAGAGAATCAGGGATTCTTTTCTCTCTACTTGTCCAATCAGGACTGGCCACCACCTGTCCTGGGAGATGACAATTCTGAGAACACTTGAGGATCAGTCTGGCCCAAAGGCTGTGCGAGTGGTGTTGTCCGGCCCCTACTGGCCTGGCCGTATCTCATCTTTTGTTCAAAGCTTTACCAAGCCGATGGTCGTCGTCACCGACACTTAACCAAACGCTCCGTAATCGATACGAGTGTTGTCAGCAGCCGGGATCACTTGGAACGATCATTTACGTCCCAATAATACAAAAATCACAGCTCGTGATTATATTCCCATCTCCTGAGGTTGTCGTTGCATACTTTTTTTTCTAAAAGTCACTCATTATGGCTCTTACTAAATGATGCCCAAGAAATTAGTGACTTCCTTCCCATCTGCCTATGACAAACAAACACACA
Organism: Panulirus argus; assembly: GCA_038088735.1. NCBI lineage: Eukaryota > Metazoa > Arthropoda > Malacostraca > Decapoda > Palinuridae > Panulirus > Panulirus argus. Next base: position 3,331 of record JAYMFT010227286.1, read on the forward strand.
CACACATGCTGATAATCACGATAAATTCATAAGGACATAAGAACATAAGAATGATGGAGTCTGCAAAAGGCCAGTAAATGACCCATACGTGGCAGCCCCAGACCCTATCCTAAGAAACTCAGTTCCACCTATCATCCTCAACCATAAATTTATTCAGTTTATACTTAAAGCTCCCCAGGGAGGCCATTTCTACCACATGACTATTAAGTCTATTCCATTGATCTACAACCCTATTAGTAAGCTAGTTCCTACCAATCTCTTTCCTAAACCTAATCTTGTCCAGCTTAAATCCCTTATTTCGTGTCCTAACATGTTGACTGAAAATAAGAACATTGTTAATGTCTCCCTGGTTATAGCATTTAATCCACTTGAAATCCTCAGTTAAATCCCACCCCCCCACGAAATCTTCTTTCCGATGAATGTAGATTAAGTGTCTTAAGTCTCTCACCGTAAGGTAAGCTCCTCAGCCCATGAATCATCTTTGCCATCCTTCTTTGTACTGCCTCAAGCAAAATAATATCTATCCTATAATATGGTGACCAAACTGCACTGCATAGTCAAGATGAGGCCTAACTAATGAAAGGTATAGCTTTAGGATGAACTCTGCACTTCTATTACTCACGACTCTACCAATAAACCCTAATGCCCTATTTGCTCTATTTGTAGCACTAATGCATTGTTTCCTAGGCCTGAGGTCGGGACTTACTAGCACCCCCAGGTCGCTTTCGCACTGAGACCTTTCAATTAACCAACCGCTTAGATTATAGCCATTTAACGGATTATTCCTGCCTATACTAAGTACATAGCATTTACTAATGTTAAATTCCATTTGCGAAGTCTCTGACCATTGAAAAATTTTAGACAATTCCTTTTGTAATACTGCAGTATCGGAATCCGACCTTATAATTCTGCCTAACATTGTGTCATCTGCAAATTTGCTCAAATCGCTACTTATACCCACATATAGCTCATAAATGTAAATAAGGAACAGTAAGGGCCCTAGCACTGATCCCTGTGGTACCCCACTGGTGAGATAGCCCCACTCGGATTTATTTCCATCATTACTAACTCTTTGTTGCCTGTCATTGAGCCACGACTGTATCCATCTAAAAATTTTCCAATCAGTCCCATGCTCTTTAACTTTTTTCATAAGTCGTATGTGCGGCACCCTATCAAAGGCCTTACTAAAATCTAGATATACAGCATTATAATTTTCATCTTTATCAGCAGCCTCATACACCTTTCTATAAAAGGAAAGCAAATTAGTTAAACACGATTTGCCTCTCGTAAACCCATGCTGAGACTCATTAATCAACTTATGCTTATCTAGGTGGTCCCTAATAAATTTTGCAATTAACGATTCCAACATTTTCCCCACCACTGACGTTAAACTTACTGGCCGCTAATTAGACATAATCGTCTTGTCTCCCTTCTTAAAAATAGGTACCACATTTGCTGTTTTCCATGCTGAAGGTACTACGCCACAGTCTACTGACTCTCTGAATATGCATGCTAACGGCTCGCTTAACTCATCCTTTCATTCCTTCAGAATCCTAGAAAAAACCTCGTCAGGACCTGGTCCTTTACTACTTTTAATACTTGCTATTTCTTTCAAGACTAACTCCTTGTTAATACAAATATCCTGTAGTTTTTCCTCCTCGTTGCCTCTGAAAACCAAGATCCCTTCAGGCACTGATCTCCTATCCTCATGAGTAAATACAGAAAGAAAATATTCCTTTAGCATCATGTTCATTTCTTTACTCTCCCCCACTAATTCTCCATCCACGTTTTCATTTGCCCTACTCGTTCTCTTAGTTTTAGTCCTGTATAGCTGATAAAAGGATTTAGGATCTTCACTAGCTTTATTTGCCACCCTAATTTCGTAATTTCTCTTTGCTTCACGAATAAACTTCTTTATATCTCTTGTTAGCTATTTGTATCTCTGCGTTAAACTATTCTCCATTTTTTATCCTCTTATAAATACCCCTCTTTATACCAATATGATGCTTTATAGTATTATTCATCCACTTCGGGTCATTACTTCCAGTCCTAATTTCTTTATAAAGAATATTCAAACTCTGATCTATAGTTAAATTACTAACAAAGGCTTCATACCTCACTTCTACCGTGACCCTACTACCCGCCTCTGCCTGTACCCCCTTGACCTGACCCCTCCCTTGAACACCTGGCCCGACCTGACCCCCCTCCCTTCGACCTGACCTCCCCCTTGGACATCTGGTCCGACCTGACCATACCCTTCCTCACTAATCCTTAATCCCCAATTAATCCTCCCCAGGTATCTTCTAAGCCCTGTAAAGTCAGCATTTCTAAAGCCAGGGATTTTAACTTTGTTAATACTGCTGAGAGTTGAACTACATTTTAATTTGAATCTGATCTCAAAGTGGTCACTTTCCCCTAATTTCCCTCCAACCTCCAACGCAATTATACATTCTTCTCTTTTTGTTAAAGCCAAGTCCAATATATTATCTTCCCTAGTGGGCTCTCTTACAATCTGCTTAAGGTAATTGTCCTGTACTAGCTCTAGGAAATCCTCCGCTTCATGATTACCGACAATATTTTCCCAGTCTATGTTTCTATAATTAAAATCTCCCACACCTGCCTATTTCTGTAAGCTCTACTTATCTCATGTAACAAAGGAAGTGAGGCTTCTTTATTAAGATCTGGTGGTCTATATACAAACCCCATAACAACTTTATCCTTTCCTTCCTTAACTTCTAGTCATAATGACTCAGTGTTACCATCTGTTTCAATTGAGGTTCTCTCACAACACTGAATTGTATCTCTGACATAAATTACTACCCCACCTCCTCTCCTCCCTACTCTATCCTTGTGAAGCATGTTACATCCATCTAACCGAACCTCCGGCCTGAAATTTTTCTCTTTGAAATCTATCCATGACTCTGTTATTGCAATAACATCAAAATTCTTATTTACTATGCTTCTACTGTTAGTGTAGTAAATTTCATTATACCGCTATCTATCCTCACACTCTTAATCTCCTACTTCTTAATCTTACGTTCCTCTCCCTGCTTGCTATTTTTTCCTCTTTCCTTCCGAGGGGAAAAATCCCTTCAAGCCACTCACTGCCGCTCCAGGGCATCAGCCAACGTGTCCACCACCTTACGAGACACATGAACCCCATCCCTCGCAAACAGTGCATGAGAGTCATAGAAGGAGTCCCACCTGTCGACAAAAGCCCACCCGTTCCCATTGCAATGATTTGTCAGGCTGCAATTCAATCCAGTTGCACGAGAGATCCACAAAACATTGGCCTTTCTCCTGGGCAAAACACCACACACTACCGGGACACCTCCAAGATCCCTAATCCAACCTAAGGCCTCCCTAAACCTTCTAAATAACTCCTCACTCCTCACCTTCCCTACGTCATTCCCCTCAGCGCTCAAGCAGACGATAGGCTTGCTCCGCTCGCCAGCCAAGCACCTGTCTAACACCTTAGCTACCTCCCCTATCCCTGCACCAGCGAAACAGACTCTGGTCCTCCTACTCCTATCCCTCTCACAAAAAACTCTATCCAAGTACCTAACCTGATTATCCCCTATAACTATTATCTTACCTACGGACTGGGATGGTCCCTCAGGTCCTTTCTTCCCTCGTCGTCTCTTCCTCCAAAGTCGTCTCCTCCTTCGGTAGCTCCGCCAGGACGTCGAAGCTGTTCGCACAGCTCTGTGGCGGCACACCGTCAGCATCGACAGAAGTCTTCTTTTCCCTCTGTAGCTTTACTCTGCTCCTGGTCACAACACTCCACCCTTCGTCAGTGCCACTACTAGGGAGCAAACCAGCCTCCTGAATCTTTACCTGAAGGTAACGATTTTCCCCCTTCAGCTCCTCAAAGGCTCTCCTTAGCTCCTCTAGCTCACCACGAAGGGCAGCACAACACTCCCCAGCAGCAGGCGAGGCGTCCCCAGACGCCAGCACCGCGACACTCAGCCAAAGAAGCCATCACGGTTAACATGTCCGCACACTTTGAGTGACCTGACCCAAGTGCACTTTCGCGTAATGATCACATTGTCAGATGAGATACAAGAATGAGATAGAAGACGTAGAACAGTCAGTTAAATTACAAGGAAGAGACGTAGCTAAGACGACATTGGTAAACAAGCGTTACCAGATGGTGGTGTTTGGGTCTGGCAACATGTCTGTCATAAAATCTATGTTATGTGGACAGGAAAGGGAACTGTTAACAAATTTTGCCTAAGACAAAGCTATACAGTTTGTATAGACCTTCACTAATATTAATGTCACAGTTCTTTGTGTATTTAACAATAGAAGATTCAATGATATTTCTCGTGGTAAAGGAGTTTCAGTTGATAATTGAATTGCCATTACTGTATTCAATACAATGATCATAATTTTCAACATAATTAAACAAAGCATTTGATTTTTGTCCTTGTCTTATACTGTATTTGAATAATGTTTCTTAAGTCTAGCATAAAGATCCTTACCAGTCTGTCCAACATATAGCAGTAAAATATTTACAAGGCATTCTGTAGACACAGTCCGCAGACTTTTTGGTGAGTTTTTGATTAAGATGTTTTTTATAGTATTGTTATTGCTAAAGACTACATTTACATTAAAGGATCTAAACAACCTGGGAAGTAATGTAAAATTATCTTTAAAAGCGAGAACTAAAAGATTCTTGGTATCAAGGGGAGGTTGGGTTTAACTCAATATGATTTCTTTGCCAACTTAGGGGATTTATCAATGAAAAATCTAGGATACTTTAACTTGGATCCAGTTGAATACATCTTCTCAAACTCATCATCAATAAATTCCTGACTACATTAAGTAATGCCCAAAGGAACATCGACAGGAATGATGACAGTTTAACTGTCATGTTGAGCTGAGTAATAGTAAATATACGAACAAACATTGATAGGTTTTCTGTATATGCTAAACTTAAACATGTTTCTATCCCTATGGATCATGCAAATCTAAAAATGGTAACACAAATATTTTTCACTTCTAAAGTAAAGTTGATGAAAGAGACTAGATTAATAAGTAAAGGGAGAAATGTCTGTAAGCTTTCGTTTGTTGACCAAACAAAAAGAACATCATGTACACCCCTAAACCAAATTGCTTTAGAGGGTAAGATATCTCTTAGTAATTTTGTTTCAACGAGTTCCACGTAAAGATTACTTAATACATTTGAAAGAGGGTTACCTGTCGCCATACCAAATTTCTGAGCATAATATTCTCCATTGAACTGAAATACACAGTCTTTTATACACAAATTTATCAATCACATAACAGAATTTGAAACAGGTAAATGAAGATTAACCAAGACATCAACCAAATATTCTAAGAAGTTATCAACTGGAACTTTTTTGAACATGGATGAAGTACGTTTTGATGTTTCATCCTCGTTCACAAAAGCTCCAGTCGATGACTTCATGATATTTGGTTGATGTCTTGGTTAATCTTGATTTTCCTGTTTCAAATTCTGTTTTTATTGAATTGATGAAATTGTGTGTGTGTGTGTGTGTGTGTGTGTGTTTGTGTGTGTTTATGCATGAGTGTGTGTGTGTCACTGCCTTTCCCGAGTTACCGAGTTAGTGCTAGGAACAAACAAAGAATAACCGTATCCCCTCACATCCATTCTATATCTGTCATGCGTAATGCTCCGAAACCACAGACAGCTCCCTATCCACAACTAGACTCCATCGACCTTTCCATGGTTTACTCTGGAAATTTCACATGCCCTCGTTCAGTTCATGGACAGCACGTCGACCCCAGTATACCATATCATTCTAATTCATTATTCCGTCCACGCCTTTCACCCTCCTGCATGTATCAGGCCCCGATCGCTCAAAATTCCTTTCACTCCATCCTTTCATCTCCGATTTGGTTTCCCCCTTCTCTTTGTTCCCTCTATTTCTGACACATATATTCTCTTTGTCAACCTTTCCTCATTCATTCTCTCCATACGTCCATTCCACTTCAACACACCCTCTTCTGTTCTCTCAACCACATTCCATTTCCACACATATCTCTTACACTTTCATTATTTCATACCACATATCGTCCTCAAATATTTCATTTCCAACACATCCACTCTCCCTCGCACAGCCCTCTCTATTGACCATGCCTCGCAACCGTATAATATTGTTCGAATTACTATTTCTTCAAACATACCCATTTTTTCCCTCCGACATAACGTTATCTTCATCCACACTTTCTTCACCGTTCCCAGAACCTTCGCCCCTTACCACAACCCATGACTCACTTCCACTTCCATGGTTCCATTCGCTGCCAAGTACACTCCCAGATATCTAAAACACTTCACTTCCTTCAATTTTCCTCCATTCAAACTTATATCCCAATTAACTTGTCCCGCAGCCTTGCTAAACCTAACAACCTTGCTTTTATTCTCATTTACTCTCAGCTTTCTCCTTTCACACACTCTTCCAAACACAGTCACCAACTTCCGCAGTTCCTCACTCGAATCAGCCACCAGTGCTGTATCATCGGCGAACAACAACTGACTCACTTTCCAGGTCCCCTCATCCCCAACAGACTGCATACTCGCCCCTTTCTCCAAGACCCTTGCATTTACCTCCCTCGGCAGCCCATCTATAAACAAATTAAACAAACATGGGGACATCACACCCACGACGAAGACCGACCTTCACTGGGAACCAGTCACTCTCCACTCTCCTCTTTACCTACTCGTAATTACACCCTTGTTAAAAATTTCTCACTGCTTTTAGCACCTTACCTCCCACACCATATGTTCTTGAGACCCTCTACAAAGCATCTCTATCAACCCTGTCACATATCTTCATATCCATAAATGTCACATACAAATCCATCTGTTTTTCTAAGTATTTCTCACACACATTCTTCAAAGCAAACATCTGATCCACACATCCGTTACCACTTCTGAAACCACGATCCCCCTCCCCAGTCTGATGCTCTCTGCATGCCTTCACCCTCTCACTCAATATCCTCCCACACAACTTACCAGGTATAATCAACAAATTTATACATTTGTAGTCTGAACATTCACCTTCATCCCCTTTGCCTTTATACAATGGCACTATAAATGCATTCCGCCAATCTTCAGGCACCTCACCATTACCCGTGCATACAATGAATATCCTGCCTGAAGACAAGAAAAAAAGACCCTAGGAACCACTTTAATAAACAGTTAGGGTTTATAAACGTGAAGTTTAAGAATTTAGATATTCAAAAGCAACAACGGCAAGGAGATCCGTAAGCTGAGCTTGAAGGTAAGGAAGCTGGTCCATCGAGAGGAACTTAGAGTGAAGTAAATGGATTGGCAGAAGGCACCGAGGAAGCTCTTCAGGCACACATGTAGGAAGCGAGAAAGGTTCAGTCAATGAAGGAGATTGGTAGGTCCATGGACAGGCACGTAGGCAAGTACGGTTGGTATGTGGGCAGCCTGGTTAGCAGCGAGATAAGTCCATGGGCTGACAGGTAGGCAGCGAGGTAGGTTCGTAGGCAGACAAGTAGGCAGTGAAGTCGATGGACAAGGCAGGTAAGCAACGAGATATGGGCGTGGGCAAGGCAGGTAGGCAGCGAGATTTGGACGTAGGCAAAGTAGGAAGGCAGCGAGATAAGTGCGTGGGCAGGCAGGTAGGCAGGCAGACAAGCAGGCAGGCGGGAGGGCGGGCTTTGCGCTTCCAACCAGCCACAGTTACATACATCTGTGGGAGTGGCGTCTCTTCTTTCCTCGATATAAGGACGGACGGTATTGACCGTTGATTGGGAAGGTCTGACACATGTTAGAGGGATGAATTCCTTAGAGTAGACTTATAGAAGACTTTACTGTGTGACCATGCCATCAGTGAGAGGGAGGGCTCAGGTGACAGTGTATTGGTCCCTTCCAATACCCCAGCTAACTTAAGGATTATCCCATCCC